>WAAG01086684.1:10435-64137 GCA_013390105.1 Tichodroma muraria | reverse complement strand
TGCCCCCCGCGGCACCCCCGGCACGGCTCGCAGCCGCGCGCTCCCTGCCGCGTCCGTCTGTGGCGGTGCCCAGAAATAATCTGGCAGCGAAGCAGAGCCGGAGCCACGTCCACCCACCGCTCCACGTGAGCGATGGGGAGCGGAGAGGGCGAGAGGAGCCAGCTGGGCCCCTCTCCGGCGCTGCGGCCCTCTGATAACGCTGGATTTGGGTCCTGGAGACCTGTGACAAGAGGGGTGCCAGCGTGGGAGCGGGGAGTTAAGCTTCCTATCACCTGCAAGGCAGTGCTTCCTCGGGGACGCCGCCAGCCCACCTCCCGCGGGCGGCACGGAGGCTCCGAAAGCAGGGAGGGCACTCAGGCGCCCCGTGCCCTCCGCGGGTCCTGCCGCCCGGCCCGCCGCCCCGGCCGCAGCCCGGCTGCCGGGACAGCGTTCAGAGCCTGGCTCGCAGGTGGCTGTCCATGCACCGGGATCCAGGCCGGCGGGTTGGCTCTTGTGTCGGCAGCATAAACGTGTCGGAAATTGCCTGAATTAGCCATGTGCCATGAACAGGTTTATGGATAATGGGATGCAGAGCCCTTTCAGGAGTCGGCAGCTCACAATCCGGTTAGACAGCTCCAGCCCCAGTCATTCCCCTTCCGAGGACGAAAGCTCATTGGGTACGATGGACAAAATCCAAGTGCGTCCCCTGTGTGGGAAGGATCCATCCCAGTAAGCCCATCCCGCTCTCCCAGCTGCTCCCACCTCCTCACCTGGTTTTTTGCTTCCTTGGGAAAAAATTCTCCTTGTCTTC
The DNA here is from genome assembly GCA_013390105.1 of Tichodroma muraria. Taxonomy (NCBI): domain Eukaryota; kingdom Metazoa; phylum Chordata; class Aves; order Passeriformes; family Sittidae; genus Tichodroma; species Tichodroma muraria. The sequence continues at coordinate 63,347 of WAAG01086684.1, read as the reverse complement.
CCCAGAAGATACTATCCCTGAGGATGTGAAGAGGGGGATGTTCCACTTTTGTGCCTAAATTGCATAACAAGGACTTTGGGCAAAATCCCTTGTCCCACAGGGCTGTCCTTAGCTTGGATTTGGAATTAGAACTCACCAGCTGTCCTGCCTCAGCCCCAGGCTGACCAGGTCCGGGGTCATATCCTGCAGCAGCTCTAACAGGCTGACCTGAGGGCTGGATTAGCTCTTGCTGGTTTTTCTGTACATGGATTGATCTGGCCACTTTTTTTTGATCCATGTTTAGTTTTGGGGTTTCCTGCATCAAAGCATTCCTTAGCTTCTTCCCAGAGATTCATTAAGACTGAAAGGTGCTGGGTGACTGTGGCCAGCCTGATGTCCTTGGCTGGGCTCTCCTCCAAGCTTGCAGCCTCCCAGCCTGGACCAGAGCCCTTCCCAGTGATTTTGTGGGGGAGTGGGGTGTCACACCACGGTCTGGAGACCATCACCGTGGGCAGCAGCAGGTCTGGAGGGGCCCTGGCTCTACATGGATCCCCACTCTGCACCCCTGCAAGAGCTCCAGCTTTTAAAAGGGGCTTATTAATGCCCACCGGCATCTCGGAGCAGCCGGCACCAGGCGGGAGCGAGCGGGGAAGAGAGACAAAGAAAAAGCCAGCAGTGGTGGGGAAGGGCCGGGCTCGCCTCCCTGCACAAGCGCTGTTCCTCAACCGAGCAGCGAGAAAGCAAAACTGCGAAGTGCCTAAAATTAGAGCTGCCAAACCCCAGCTGGGGAAGCCTGGAAAGATCCCCAGGCCCTGGAGCCTTGGGCGAGCTGCATAAAAGGCAGCGGAGGGGAAGGGAAGGGAGCTTGGGGACCGCGGCAAGTAGAGCGAGGCACAGTGGGAGCGGGAGCGGATGGATGGCTGCCTCCCCCCGCCCGCGTCCCACCGCCCGCTCCCGACACTCCCCGCCTGTGCCGGATGCTCGCCCCGCGCTGCAGCCCCGCGGGGCTCGGGGCTCTGATGTCCCTCTGAGGGTGGCTCTTCGGGGATGCAGCTGTGCTGGTGCAGTGGGAACAGGGTTCACACGGTCCCAGAATTGCCAGCACCCCCCAGTCAGACATCCCAGCTTGTCTGTCTTTCTAGAAGACCCACAGACCTCACGCTGGTGCCTGGAGAGCTCCGTGCACTCGGGTATGGCTCCTTCAGCCCAGGGGCTGGAAAATACGTACCTGGGCCATTCTTCAGTGGGGCTCCCAGCCCCTGGCAGTGTCCCCTGCCTTGCACACGGCCGTAAAGCCTGCTGAGCTTCTGAAGGAGCAGGCATAACCAAGGAGGCCAGAAGCTGCATGTTCCGGGCCACCAGTGCCCTCACAGAGACTTGGGCACCCACTCCCACCCACCAAAACCAGGGCAGCAACTCTGTGGCACACACACCACCCACCCCCTACCCACCCCCCAGTTACCCACCCCAGTGTATCTTCCTGCTCAGGAAGACACAATCAGTGAGTGAAAAGCACAAGCTCTGCCATCAGTTAAAACGAGAGGAGTCCCATACACCATCATCCCCCAGGCTGGCTCCTTCCACAGAGATGAGTGAAGACATGGGCAGGACCAATCCCCCAGCATCCCAAGGCTCCTCTGGATTCACAGAGCACCATCCTGGCCCCAGCAGCATGGGTGGCAGAGCCACCAGCCACACACCAAATTGACATCTAAAACCAGGAAAAGCAGCAGCTCCACAGACAGGCAGTGACTCTGCACTGAATTTGGCTCTCTGGCTCCTATTTGTCATGATCAAAGCGATCGAGGTTTAGTGCCAGCTTCACTGAGCTCAGGAGATGCTATAAAATGGCTGAGTCAAGGGCAGGTCTGGATCCTTTCCCTCAGTAGGTGCAAAAACACTAAAGGTAGCCCAGCACCTACAAGGGTGCAGTCCCAAACTTCTCCAAGGCTGGGACTGCGCTCCAAGCAGTTCACGATCAGACCCTGGCTGCTTAATTTGAGGTAGATCAGCCTCTGTTGGACATTTGTCCATGACATGTGGTGGGTACATGCAAAATGACCCATGGAGGAGGCAGACGTGTGGGACAGGAGCTGTAGAGAAAAGGTGGTTCATGCCAGAGGGATGCTCTGGGAGTGGCTCACCCTGAGGTCATAGAAACATGGAATACCCTGAGCTGGAAGGGACCACAATGATCATTGAGTGCAATTCCTGTCCCTGCACAGGACAACCCAACTATCCCATCCTGTGCCTGAGGGCATAGTCCAAAGACTTCCAGAGCTCTGGAAGCTGTAACCATTCCCTGGGGAGTCTATTCAGTGCCCGACCACCCTCTGGGGGAAGAACCTTTTCCTGGCATCCGACCTAAACCTCCATAGACACAGCTCCAGCTGTTCCCTTGGGTCCTGCCCCAGGTCCCAAGGGAGCAGAGATTGGATCTCCTGGCTGTCCCCCTGGCAGCCTTCATTCCCAGCATGAGGGTGGGTGTGAGCTGTGACCGCCAAGGGACAGTGTCCTGGCTCTGTTCTGCCAATCCTGCCTCTGGCATGGCTGGCACAGGGGTACATGCACCCATCAGGAATGGGGTCAGGATGAAAAAGAAACAGGTGACTGAGGAGGACTGACCAGGCCCAGAGGATTGCACAAGACTGGTCACGGGAGATGCAGACAGTGACAGAGGGTAGGACTGGGCAGGACAAGCATGATATGGCCAGGAGATGATGGAATGGGATGGCATGGGAGAGGACTTTGTTCAGGACTGAACAAAGAAAATGGGGTTGGCTGGGATGGGATTAGAAGGGATAAAACAGAGGGGGAAGGATGGGACAGAATAAAACAGAAGGGATGGGATGGCATGACATGGTAAGGGCTAAAACAAAAGGGATGGAATACATGGCATGGCATGAAAGGAGACAGGACAAAAAAAGGGATAAAGTGGAACGGGATAAAATGGGGAATCAGATGGGATGGGATGGGACAGAATAAAACATAAGGGAAGAGTTGGAGTGAGATGGCATGGCATGGCATGAAATGAAGCAGAGGGGATGGGATAGAATTCAATAGGATAAAACAGGATGGGATGGGATGGGAGGGACTACTGACAGGATGGACGAGATGAAGGAGACAAAAAATCCTCTTGGGAGCCATCTCCCTGTGGCCGCTCTGGGAAGGCCCTGCAGTGCCTCCTGCTTGGGGCAGAGCTCAGCCCAGCACGTGCTTGCCCAGCATCCCCAGCCATGCCCTCGGTGCCCCGCTGGGCACGGCGCCGCGGGCGGGAGCCACGTGCGAGGCCCGGCACAGGCGTCTCCCGCTTTCCCATGGTGAAGCGAATTGCTCCCTGGAGCGTGAGATCTGATTAGATTCGTGACACACCGCAGCGTGGCAACAACACCACGGCCAGGACCACGGTGCGTGCCCCGCGCCCGACCCGGGCACAGCAGGAGGGGCGGGAACAGCCTGGGAGGGGGCAGTCGGGCATGCTCCGGGATGTGCCCAGCCTGAGACACGGGGCAGGGGCAGGGCCGGCTGCCAGTGAGCTTGGGCGATGAGCTGGGTTCTGCTGCACATCCACATCCCCGGGGCAGCCACCAGCCCTGGGGACTGCGGGAGGCATGGAGGGAGGGTTCGAGGTTCCCTCACCCCGGTGGATGGCTGCCCCACCCCTACCTGAGGACTGCAGGAGGGGTGAAGGGAGAACTGGAGGTTTCCTCACCCCAGCGGATGATTACCTGTTTCCTACCTCCTGATGGATGCAAAAAGATGCTCTCCGAGCTCTAGCTGGCAAGCAGCTGCAGAGCCAACCCACCAGGGCAGCAGCTCACCGAGCCTTGGAGAGCCCCAGGCAGGTGGGGGTCAGGGGAGCTGCCCAGCCGGGAGAGGATGTATCTTCAAAGGCCTCTCAAGGCAACAAACAATACCTGTTATGCAGTTTACCCTTCACATTTGCTGCCTTGAATGGCTCCTGAGCGATGCCTGCCTCTTCATTTGAGATCTTTCAACAGCTGTCTGATAGAGAAGACCTTTATCTCGCCTCTCCCGGGCTCCCATCCAACATCGGTCTCTGGAGGTGGGGAAGAAGGCAAAAAAAACCAGAATTCAGTCCTGACCAAGAGTTTCACCTAATCCACCTCGTGTGGAAAATTACTGCCACCGCACGGTGCCCAGCCTGGCCCCCTTCCCGCCCACGCCAGCCAGTGACTGCTCCTAAGGCTTTTGTGCCTGGGTTTTTTTCTCTCCTCTTCCTGCTGGGAGAATGGGAACTTCAGCGTTTGGACAAACCCTTGAGAAAACAACTTCACACGTGCTTGGGGCACTGAGTCGTTTTTTTTATTTAATTTTGTCTCATCCTGAGACGGAGTTGCCTGGAATCACTGTGCAGGCTGTGAAAGGCCCCCGGGCCCCCAGCACACTGCCCAGAGCAGGGGCCATTCGTGCCAGTAGCTTTGCTGGGAGCCTGTTAAGCTGTGCCAGCACTGCAGGCTGCAGCACCAAGCTTTGCCCCTCCAGGCATGAGTCCAGCCTAGCAGTGCCACCAAGTCCCACTCAACCCTGGTTACCTCACAGCCACACTTCCACCCCAGAGGAGGTGATGTGAAAAAGCTCTCCAGGATGGTATTGAGCTGCAGGAGAGGTCATCTCACTCCTCTGCTCAATACAGGCACGATAAGTGAGAGTCACCTCTGCCACGCCAAGATACCTGCACGGGGACCTCTAGAAATGAAGGTTGCCCACCCTGGGTTGCTCCTGCACGGCCAGAGAGACCAAGGCACTGCCAAGCTTCCCCTGAGATTCTGCAACATGACCTTCAGCGTCCCATCGTACCCTGGGATCCACTGAAAGGGTTGTCAGGCACTGGAACAGGCTGACCTGGGAAATGGTGGAGTCACCACTGCTGAAAGTGTTCCAAAAATGCACAGATGCAGCACCTGGGGACATGGTTTGGTGGTGGCCTTGACAGTGCTGCGGGAATGGTTGGACTTGATGATCCTAGAGGGCTTTTCCAACATTAATGAATCCCTGAGTTCACTGCTTGGGCCCTTGCTGGCCCCAAGGAATGAAGGCACGAAGCTCTGTTTGTGCTCTCCAGTGGGGCTGTGCCCTCAGCATCTCCTCTTGTCCCCAGCACGTGCAACTGCACGGTCCTATGACATACTCACCAGCAGTTTGCACAACACTCAGTCCTGGAATTGGGATTAAAGACATGCAGGTGCAGAGTTCCTTCCCATCTGGATGCTCTGGACAGAGCTTTGCCTGAAGGAGGAGGTGCACAAAGCTTCCCACACTGCTGACTGGAAAGAAAGGATTGTTCTCCCTAGATCACAGTTGGGGAAGTTGAGTCACAGGGCAGTAAATCTCAGAGCTCAGAGAAAGGTTGTTTGGCTAATTTTGTCTTGCCTGTGAATACCAGGCAGAAGGAAACAGAAATGCAAATTGTTTCCTGTGGCAAATAAACCCCCAAGAGCCACACATTTTACCTCCTGTATTCTCTTTTCACATCATCCAATGGCCAGATCAGACCAAGACATTGCAATGTGTGACCCCAAACTCCTCCTCAACACTCTGGGATTGGTTGGATAAATCACAGGGAATTTGCTTTCTTCATTCCTCAAATTATTTTGGAGCTATAAAGCACAGCTGCCAAGCTCAACCTGTGTGATCTTGCCCAGGGCCACTGAGATCTGAGCCCTGGAGACACTCAGTGATCGATCGGAGGCCTGGACACACTCCGTGATCACACCCCTCTGGCAGAGCTGATGGCACTCACCTCACCTGGGAGCTGGGGGGAGGGAAATCGAGAGACAAGGGTGCAGACCCACTCCCCAGTCAGCAAAGGCCATACCTGCCCATGCACATGCTGGCTGTACAAATAAAACTGCAGCACCACCGCAGTGGTGCTGGTGCCAAGAATTTATGGTCTGACTGCACCTGAAGGCTCTGCCCAGGCCCAGGAGAGGGGAGGAAGCTGCAGCCTGGCTGCCTGGGTGGAGACAAGGGAAAAAAAATCCTGCTGCTTTGGGCAAATAAACCAGTGGGAGACTGGGTTCACGCTCGGGGGGTCAGCGTGGTGCTCCCCAGCAGGGTCCTTTGGGAAAACCAACCCCTTCCCCAGCGTCCTGCCACCACCACTGGCAGCCCCGGGAGGAACATGGCACAGGACCAGCCCACACATCGCCAGGGGTCAGCTGCCATCACTGGCAGGATGCTCAGAGGTCCGTGGACTAGCTGGAATTATCTTTTGCTAAGATGGGATGCTGGATAGCGTTTTCTGAAGTGTCTTCAGGATTTAAGGGCTCAGCTCTGTGAAGGAATGGAGATTGCAGGAATGAGGTGCCTAAATAAGAGCAAGGCACTTGAAAGCCACTCTGGATCAGGCTTTTAATTTACCATTTAACCATACAGTAAGAAAGCCTCTTGAAAGATAAGGGCTGTGTTGTAGAGAGGCAGGAGGCATCTGTCTAACCTGGTCCCCCTTTTCCATCGGGGCCAGTGCCAGGTGCCTGGGGAAGCGAATTACAAACGTGGTTGGCATGTGTAACATTTGCTTGCTCCCCTGATCTCCACACATTCATGGAGCAGAGTTTTCTGAGCTAGAGAGGTGCTGCCTTTCTCCTTAAGAGCTCTCCATGGGCTTTTTCCTTGTGTCTTTGAACTCCCACACCTCCCATGCGAAGTGGAGCACCCACTCCCCGTGCAGCGTGGAGCTCTCCTTAAGGATGCTCCATGGAACAGACATCTCCACAGGTTTCCTTTGAACCTGGCCCCTACTAACCGTGTTTCACCTAGCTCCCAGCTGATGTATGAGAAAAGGAGTGAACAACCACCTGTTTTCCCCCTGCTGCTCAGAAGTCTCTGCTTCGAGGAGTCGGATCTTCCACCACCAGCAAGGATGGTCCCGATGACATGGAACAAAATGACTTCACGCCCCTTGTGGTGGATGGCTTTGGACATGGTTTCCTTTTCCATCCCTAACCAAAACAAATGCAGGAAGAAAATTCTGTTCTGCCCCATTTGCTGGCTCACGGCAGTTCACAAGTGACCTTGGAGCTTCCCACGTGCTTGAGAGCATCTCTGAACCCCAGCACTGCTTCCAGAGGTGGGAAAACTGAGCCACAGGGCAATTGCTTAGACTTCTTCTGGCCACCAGGAGCTCCCCACCAGACAGTTAAAAAAGGCTCCTGAAAGCCAGTCTGGCCAGCACCACTGGGGCATTTCCACTGCTTTTCCTTGGGTGGATTTGCCCTCACCAGCGCTGCTTATTCTCATTACAACCTTTTAATATCCAAAACAGTGAGAGCAGGTAAACTGAGGCACCAGAGAGGCCTCTGCAACCTAAACAAAGCCCCACAGAAAGGTGGTAACACAGATGCAGATACTCCCACACTTGAACCCCTTGCCCCCTGACCTGGTAGGACACCTGGGGACATGAGATGCCAGTGGCTGGGCAGTGGGGACAGGGATTGACAGTGGCTCACAGAGGGGCTGTTCCATAAACCAGAAGCCTGGCAGCCAAGGCAGGGATGCAGAAGCAGGGAATCAGAAGCAGGGATGCAGAGGCAGGGGCACCACCAGCACGGGCTCCCCAGCCCCAGCCAGGCAGCTGATTAAAATGCAGTCCGGCCACCCCGGGCCTGTCCCCACCGTCTCCCGGCTTTAAATAATAGCTTAATTATCTCATTTACATTTGGCTCCTTTCAGGGAGGCACTGCAGTTGATTAACATTTTCCCTCCCGGTGTCTTGCTCTATGTCCCTGCTTCATCCCACCCTTCCCACGCTGCTGGTCCCGCTCCCCCAGGCGCGGCTCCCTGCTCCCACCATGGTCACCCAGCCCCACTCCTCCCGCAGAGTCAGGGCTCTCCAGGGCTCTGGAAATGCCAAGACCCAGCCTGCAGATGGCCACAACAGATGCAGATGCTGGAGGATGGGAATCAGTGCCCTGGCTGGGCAGCTGTGGGATGAAGGCTCTCCTCATCTTCTCTCCGTGTCCTGCCATTGCTTTGCTGCCGGCACTGCCCCTGATCTCTCCCCACGTTCCCTCTTCCACCCCTCACTGGGCAGCTTTTAACTTTCTTTTTTATCTTCTCTTTTTAAATCTCCTTTGAACGCTCCAGCCAAACACTGAATTCCTTTGAAGAAGAAGAAAATGTCTCTGTGGGTTGCCCTTTCTCACCGGCTGGAGCTGTGAGAGATCCCAGTACCCAGCCTGAGAGCCCTGTGGCTCTCCCAGCCCCAGGCACATCCCCAGGGGTGTTCCTGGAGGAGACCAGGACTAGAGGCATCACCAGCCCTCACCTCCCAGACCCTCCAAGCCCTGTCAGATTGCCCAGAAAAGCCAGGTTGTGTTCCTTCATATAGGGTCTCTGGGACAAATTATTGTCCCCTACCTCACTGAAGGGCAGATTTTGCAACAAAATTTATGAGTAATTATTTTCCCAAGCCCCAAGGCCATGAGGCAGAGGAGGAGCCAGGAGGATGTGTGTGGACTCCCCACTCTCCCCACCAGTCACACCGTACCCCGAACCGGGGCAGGACCTCACAGACAGGGGCAGGGAGATAATGCCACCAGAGCCCGCTCCCACTGGTGCTGGGGGAGATGGATGTCCCCAAGGCTCTTCATTAAACCTGCTTGTTGCTGCAGGAGCCCGTGGCCCGGCAGCCCCTTTCCCCCCTCCTCTCATCCCCCTTCCCTGGCTCCCTGCATCCCTCCCCGGGCTTGGCACAGCCAGCCGAGCCGCAGCACAGCACTGCAGACCCCGCTGCTGAATCCCAACCTCCTGCGTGACTGCCAGGCATTTCCAGAGAGTCCTATTGATCCTGTGGAGCCTCCAAAACCCCCATCCCTGCTGCTTATTTAGCTGGGACAGCCGTGCCGTCCCTTCTCCCTTTGATCCGCTCCCTCCCGCTCCCTTCAAACAGCCCCCCACTGCCAGGAGAGTTTGTGCTCAGTGCAGAGGTGCTCTTTTTGGAACATATATTTTTAATGGTTATTTCAGACGTGACGCAGGCACGAGGGAGCAATTCTCCCGTGCCCTGGTATTTACATATTTTCCAGCACAGGCAGGGGAAGGTTTCACGGAGGGAGCCCGGCAAACAGGAAGGAAAGGAGCTTTGTGCTTTGTATTGCCAGGGCCCAATTACAGCCTGAAAGGCAAGGAGCCCATCCGGGTATTGCCCTCTCCAGCCAGTCCAGGCTGCAATTATAGTCCTCGCCAGGCTCAGCAGGATCTGGGAAAAAAATAGATCTCAAGAGCTTCACAAATGATCACTAGCTCTCTCTTTGGGGCTCAGGGATTTTAGGGCACCATCTGCTCGCTCTTCTCTGCCAACACAGATCCTAAACACTACTGGGTTTCACCTGGCTCCTGAAAGAGAAGGAGAGCAAGGGAGAGCCCCAAGGCTCCCCGCTGTGCTGGAAGCGAGGCATGGGAGACTGGGACTGGGGAGGTGATGCTGCAGGGATCTGGCTGGTGGTACCTTCAGGAGGGCTTAGGGTGGGATGCGAGAGGAGATTCCACAGAGAAAAGGGGGTGGGAGGTGCGGGGGGAAGCTGGGATGAGGTTTCCCACTCCCACTGGGACTGACCTTCCCACAGAGGGCCGTGACTCCCAGCCTGGGGCATGCCCAGGCATCAGCGTGCTGCTGGTGCAAGCCCGGGGCTGGCAGGAGCCCTGTGAGGGACAGCACCAGCCCAGCACCCCCTGGGCAGCTCACACCACAATTCAGGTCACTTCTGAAGCCCACACAAGCCAGTCAGGCCACCAAATGCCACTCCCAAGCTGCTCGCAGGCTTGGCTGCCCTCAAGGTGGTGCCCACCACGGGGACAAGAGTGTGTGACAGCAGAGGGTGGTGGCATTGCTGCCTGAGGACCTGTGCTGGGAACCAGGGAGGGCAGTGCGCTGGCTCTCCAGGGAATCTGTCACTGTGACTGGGGGGACTCTCTTTAAGCTCCAGGCCATGTGCCATTGACCATGGTAAAATCTGATGGCGACAGCATTTTCCACTGTTCCAGGGCAGTTTCTGGGCAATGACTGGGAAAACTAAACTGTAGAGAGAGTAGGAAAAGGCAAAAAGAGCTATATGGAAAAATAGATGGAAATATATGAGAGTCATGGTGTGATTCATGGCTGTCCTGTGCAGGGCCAGGAGATGCACTCAATAGTCCTTATGGGTCCCTCACAGCTCAGGCTATTCCATGTTTCTGTGGTACTGTGTATTGAGCTAAGACCAGCAAGCTCTGGTTTTGAGCCAAACCAGCAAATACTGTAGCTGTCCAAGTGAGTGAGCCAGGTTTGACCTTCAGGCTCTGCTAGGACTAAAGTAACATGCAAGGGGAGGGTCTGTCCCACTAACCTGAACTCCCAGAGAACCACCCCTCTGCTTTCAACACATAGGAATTGCGTTTTCTTTGAAGCTCTTTCAGTCTCAAAGTCCTGCCTGGCAATTATACACGTTTTCAGGTCTGGATTTGTTGGCCTGTCTCTAGACATATGCTGTATGATATGATATGGAGCATTTGGGCATAGATTTCCATGCAGCAGCACCGTCTGCTTCCGAGCGCTCCCGCTGTGGCTCTCTCTGCTCCTTCAGCTCTCTGAAACCTACAGATTAATATTTTGATGTACAGGAGGCTGGCTCTGCATCTCAGCATGGGCAGGAAAGGGGTAAACCCAAATCCAACAGAGTGGTGAGGGCACCTGGGACAGAGTTTGGTGAGCAGTTCTGTCACCATGGCCAGGTGCAGGTCACCCACCTCTCCCATGCTTTTTCCCAAAATGTTGACCATAAACATCCCAACGTCAGTGAGGAGGACCACGACTGTTCCTGCAGTCAGGGAATGGGAAGTGGCAAGCTCTATGGGGTGCGTTAAACCCAGCCTCATGCCTTGCTTTCCAGGGTTGTCCGCACAATGAACAGCCCAGGACAGTGGCACATGTTTCCTGCTGCCCTCCCCAGCCCTGCCTAGGATTTTTGGGCATGAGAATCATTCAGAGAAATAGTGGGTCAGGCCAGAAGCTGATTCTGGTTCCCATCAGTAGGTTTCAGAGTTAAAATCAAGCCGTTAGCGTGGCAAAGAGTGTCCAAGGAAAGCAACTGCAGACAAGGTTGCACACCCAGACACGATGGGGTGATGACTGCAGCTCCCAGCACACCCTGCATATGAGGACCAGCTCTGCCAGTCCCCTGCCTTTCCCTTGGCACAGGACCTGGCTCTCTGCAGGATCCCCTCCATGAGGGCACGTTGCAGCAAGGGTCAAGGACAGATTTCCCTCTTTGGAATGTACTCTGAGGGTCTGACCAGGGTGAGCACCCTCAGGCGCACCCCAAAAGGCTGGGGGGCAGAATGCTGTCAGTGTGACCTGCAATTCATCCTGGAAGTGGTTCCTGAGGCTCCCACTCAGCAGCCAGGCACTGGGTGTGGCTCTGGATCATGAACAGGGCCACAGCACATCCAGGCTAGAGCCCTGCAGTTCCCACTGGCCAGCAGACCACCGTGTCCCACATGGCATGACCAGCCCTGGGAGCTTCCTGGGCTCAGGGGGCAGCAGCACCTGACTCTGACCGAGGAGGAAGAGCCATTCCAGAGCTACAGGCACAGAGATCCCACCCAACACGGGGCCCAGTCCCTGCAGCAGGGAGGTTCTGAGGGCCAGTTTGGAGGCCAGATTGGAGATTCCCTTCCTGCACCTTGTTTTCTCTTTGGAGAGCTCTTATTGCCACAGGGGTAAGAGGAAGGGCACACAGTGTCGTGGTCCAGCCTGGGGGTGCTCCCAGCAGCTGCCAGAGGTGGCCAGGCCTGACCCCCACCGTGTTTCAGCACAAGTGTGGCTCCCGGCGAGGTGTCAGTCCCCAGGGACTCCATTCCAGCTCCCAGCCAGAGCCAGTTTTCCCTCCCTGTGCAGGAGGGAGACCCTGGCTGAGCGTGGTGTCCAGCCTTGCCAGCTGCCTTCCCTGCAGTGTGTAGGGTGGGGGGCTGAGGTTACCTGGCTCCTTGCTGTGTTCTGCTCCTCCTGGTTTGGCCCTGATGGAGCCACGAGTGGTGGTGATGGTTTGTGCTTCCCTTCTGATGAGGTCTTGCAGCCCAGGAGACCCTGCAGTCCTCAGGCTGAAGGAAACCTGAGGCCACAGCCTTGCCTGTGACCCTCACAGGAGTGCCAGCACTGTTGTTTAAGGGCTAAAAGAGGCCCCGAACCTCAGTGGGAAATGTCACAAGTCTCCACATCAGGACTTCTCTAAGTCCCATCTTCGAGGGAGTTCCAGGTGAGTGAATCCTGGATCAAGTTTCTGTACCACTGAAACTCCTTCCCAGCCCCAAACACCACGAGTGGCACCATTTCTGCTGCCTCTCCCCACCAGGCTGTGCTCGGGGCCACAGGAGGGTGGAGTCCCCCCCTTGAGCCCACCGTGCTGCCAAGCCCTGGCCCCCACCTCCCCTGCACACCACCGCCCCTAAAAAGCCAGAGCCACATGCCTTGCTCCCAGCTGCTGGAGAACAGCCAGGAACCACTTCCAGACTGCGTCACCATATTCATGGCCTCTCTTGGGCTATATTTAGTTTTGTGACTGCAGGTTTTTCTGGACGTCGAGTTGCTAAAGATCTGGCACTCCCCACTCAAAGCAGCGTGCATCCTGAAGGGGAGCTGAGCAGGGAGGAGGAAGCTGCAAAGCTGAAGGAACCCTGAGCATCCCCCAGGTGAGGTTTGCCTTGCTGACAGGAACAACCAGCACACCGCAATTTTAGCCTTCCCCGTCTCCTCTGCAGGGAGGTGCATGTGGAGCTGGGGAGCTTGTGCAGAGCCAGTATCGTTTTGCCATAGCCAGCAGATCTGGAGAGGATGTGAACCTTCAGCACCAAAAGCTGCCTTGCAAAGAGGTCACAGAAAACACGGAGGGAGGATCCGTGGCTGTGCTGCACATCAGCCACTGTGGTCCGCAGGTTTTTTACGAGTCTGAGCTCAGAGACACTGACTCAACCACCTCAGCCTCCCTCTGGTCCCCCGAGGCCCCAAGTGCTCCAGACTGGCCTGCAGCACAGCAGGGGATGGCAGGAGTGCATCTCTGGGCATCCTGCGGGGTCCCTTTGGCTCAGGTACAGCTGTGAGGCTGCCAGACCTTGTGATTCTCCTTCTGCCTCATTCTGATGCCTGGGACCATCCTGGGATGGGACACGTGCCCAGGAGATGCCAAGGATGGGGTATGGGTTCTATCAAACCCCATGGCCTAGTGCAGAACAGGGGGAGCTCTGAGCAACCTGGTCTAGTGGAAGATGTCCCTGCCCTTGGCAGGTGGTTGGAATGAGAAGAGCTTTAAGGTCCCTTCCAACCCAAACCATTCCAGGATTTTATTATATGAGTCTATGAAGCCAGTGCATGGTGATCCATGGCCTTAGACATGGTTCAGCCACCTCCTTCCAGCCTTCAGGAACCCAAAAACTGCTTTGGAGTTGATTGTGTGAGGAGGTGGAGCAATCCTGAAATGCTGACCTCAGCATAAAGTGGCAGAATTTCCCAGGTCAGAGGAGACCTCAGGAGGTCTCTAGTTCAACTTCCTGCTCAAAGCAAGGTCAACTGCAAGGCCTCATTGTCCAGTGGGGCTTGAAAACCTCAGAGGATGGAGGCAGTACAGCTTTCCTGGGCAAGCTGCTGATGCTTGGCTGCCTTCATGGGAAAAAGTGTGTCTTTATCACCAGGCTGAGCTTCTCTTAGCTTACCTCATACCTGTTGTCTCTCTTCCTCTCACCATACACTGCTCTGAAGAGTCTGGCTGCCTTCTCGAACACCTCCTCACAGGCACTGCATGGCCGCTTTAGATCCCTCTGAACCCTTCCCTTCTCAAGGATAAATCTCCCACTGCTATTCTCATCATCCTGGAAAGGGGAGGAACTACCTCCAGAAATAAAAGAAAAAGAAAAAAACAAGGAAAAAAAAGAAGGGAAAAAAAGAAAAGAAAAAAAAAAGAAAAAATGAGACTGAAAAAAAAAAAGAAAGAGAACTACCTCAAACTCTTGTGACCCTCTTCACTCCAATCCCAATGAGAAGATCCCATCCCATCATGCTCTGGGCTGCTCTAAGAATCAGGAACAATAAATCAACTGACTTCAGTCCAAGATGTTCCCATCTCTTTGCTGACACCAGATAACACAGGGCTGTGAATATTCCCAGCCTGGAACACCTCTGAAGGAAAAGAAGCCACTGTCTGCAAGGCAGGGAAGCAGAGATACCTAATAGGTAAAACAAGGCAAAAGGAGGCTCCATAGGTAGGATTAATCTGTTAATCCCACCGTGCCTTCATTTTCCATGCTGCTCCTGAGGAACCAGTGACTGAATGCATGAAGTATCTGCACAGAGAAAAAAAAATATATTGCTGCCTGATCAGCCTCTTCCCCTGGCTGATTCTACTGCCCTGTGCTGATTTCACAGACCCTCAGCATGAGCCAAACCCAAAAATCAGTGCTCACATGGTCAAGGTGAGCTCTCCAGGAGGTGAGCTATATCTTTTTCAAGGCTGACGACAAGATTAAGAGGGGCTGGAGGCACAGGAGTTAGCTCCATCCATCAGGAGCACACCAGGGTATCACCATCATCAACCTTCATCAACCATCATCAACCATTTCCCTCTGCCTCCAAGAGTGACCGTACAATGTTTCCTCAGCCATCACTGACCAAGGCCAGCCCTGGTCACAGAGACAGCAGTTCCAGATGTGGCAGCTGTGGACAGGTAGGCTGGAGGCTGGAAGTGAGCAGGGCAGTAGAAGGTGTGATGGAAAGATGGTTAAGAGCAGTGTAGAGGGCAGGTGGTGTGAGGAGGAACAGGACATAACCAGAGGTGACCAGGCAAGAATGACCGTGAGCTTTGGGTCTGCTGGAGAGGACCAACTCCCATGACAGAAGGCCATTGGGAGCTGGCATAAAGGTGAGAGCAATCCAGGAAGCCTTTGGAAGCCACCAGCAAGACTTAAAGAGGGTCAGGAGATTGTAGGTCTCATCTCGAGCTACTCATTAGCCACAAGGACTCTGGCCTTTCAACCAGGCTAATTACTGATTGCTCAAAGGATAACACTTCCCACAGCTGCTAAACTTGCTGACACTGGGCCCTGGATGTCTTCTATTCTGGGAAGGGGGAGTGGAGTCTCCTAGTGTGAACTTGTGGAGCTGGGCAAAGCCACACTGGAGCAGAGATAAAGTCAAGGACAGCTGCAGCTGCTTGGCAATCGTTCAAAATGAGCCACGAGTCACTGACTTGGCTATTCTGGGACAAGCTGAAGAGCCAGAGCTGGGGAGAACGAATTCATAGCCTGCTCACACAGAAATGGACTGCAGCAAGCCTGGACCTGACCAATGCCCAGGCACATTTGTCAGGGACCTGATGGGAGACTGTCGAGCTCTGTCCCTGGTCACCAGCGAGGAGCAGTGGCTGCAGGTCTGCCTTGGGATTGATCTACCAGGGCTCACAGGTCTCCAGCAGGGGAGAACCACACAGGCTCCCCGAAAGTCACAGAAAGAAGTTGCTGTTTTGAGGACTTTTCAACCCTTCAGGTTGCCTGAAATTGGGTCAACACCTTTGCCCAGGGCTGCCATGCCTGAGTGTAACTGCTTCTGAAGCTTCTAGAGAACCCAGAAGAGGTTTCCCAAGTCGGAATTTATTGGGGAATGGGGTGGATGAAGCTTGTGCTATTCCCTGAATCTGCAACCAGTGACCAGAGTAATCCTCTCAAATCTTTGCCTCAGGCTGGAACCTGAATTGTTTATGTGCTGTATTTCCCAGCTTTTGGGTGGGAGCACTGGGCTGGGAGGCTCTGATACGCCCCAGCAAAGGTCTGTTCCCTGCCTCCAGTAATCCCAGCGTTGCTGGGACTGACCTGACCCCTCCACACAGCCCAGTGCAGGTCACCTCCAGAGCTGCAAGACTCAGATAGACAATTAAGCTCGTTGGGAGCTCACCCAAAGGACACCGGGCCTTTTGAGGTCACTCACTGCATATGCTGGAAAGCAGATATGATCTCATTAGGCAAATATTTATGATCAATATTGTCCACATTCTGGCAATGAACAGCACCACTTGGAGCAAGAAGCTCTCCAGGGATGAATGTGGGTTAGCAGAGGAGCCTGGGCTGAGCGTGAACCTCTGCTCACCTGGCTTGAAAACACCTACATTTATCCTAAACATTTTTTTTCACGATTCACCAGGAGATTAATTAGCTGCTTGGAAACCCCAGACATTAATTATTGATTATGCAAAAGATTTTGTTCATCACAGTTGCTGAGCTTGTCAGTGCTGCGGGACGGGATGGCTGAGGACATCAGGATGGAGGGGAAGTCTGGATGGGCCCTGGAGGGCGAGTGGACTTTGCCACCAGTTTCCCATGGTGAGGCCTCTCCGCAAGGTAGAACAGCTCCAAAACAGGAGCCAAGCGTGGCAGCGAGAGCCCAGCTCAAACACAGCTGCCCAGAGGGGCAGGGAACTGAGGCAGAGGACAGGGTGACCCGCTCAGGAAACAGACACAAGGACCGCCTGCACCTTGGGGCGCCTGAGCTGACGCTTGGGGCTGCTCCCGAGGCGTGCGGGGGGGAGATATCCACCATCGCCTGCCCCTCGCATGGACGCACCGGTTCCACCGACGCAGCCGGGGTGCCAGCAGCCCCTCCTCGCCCCGGTTCCCCGGGCAGGAGCCGCAGCCGCGGCGCGACGCGGCGAGCGCGGGTGGCAGTGATAAACCTCCTGCAACGCCCGGCAATTAATCTTGCGGAGCGGTGAGTCAGAGTCACCCGGAGCTTCCTCCCCTCACCCAGAACCAGCCACCGCCGTCTCCAGAAAGCTCTCGGCTCCAGGGACCTGCAGATGCCACCTGGTTGGGGAGAGGGATTTTTGTGTTTTTTTTTTTCTTGTGCTGTGCCATCACTTGGAGGTGCTGGATCCCCCTCCGGACCTCTCCGCTGCACCCAAGGGAAACAGGACCCACCGATACCCGCATGTGCCCGCCTATCTCTGCAGAGGAGTGGGGTGCTTTATTCCCAGCTTCTCTGGCCATCAGGAAGGCGAGAGGGAGATGCCATCCCCATGATAAAGCCCGTATAAAAAAGGTGTCAAAAGCCAGAAGGGTGGAGGAGGCGGGAAGGACTTAAATAAAGCCCCCGGGAAGGAACGGGTATATTTAACTCCCACCAAGAAAATGCCCCCGCGCATTTTCCCCCTGTCCCCACCCCCCCAAATCTCTCCGGTGCTCCCCAAACTTTCCCAAGCTTTCCCGGGGAAAAGCCTCTTCCCGCCTTGCCCTAGGCATGAATGCAGTTTGCAGTTTTAACAGCAGATGTCTCTCCTATTATGATTTATAAAAANCTGGGCCCACACCAGCGTTTCAATACAAATGTTGTATAATCAACGTGTTAAATATTTAAAATGGTCGTGCAGGAGAGCTGCCCGGCGGTGCCTGATTTCACACATCCTGACAATTTCACGGACCTCTGGGCTTACGTTTCTTGGCAAATAATGAAAGGCGGTGGGAGCCCCCTTCCTCGAAGGGCACGTTGGGGAGGTTTGCCCTGGCCGCAACTCCTTCAAACGCGATGCGACTTGCGCAGCGCCTCTCCCACCTCCGCGCCCAGCCATGTCCAATGCTTTTAAGCGTGACCTTCGCGCGGGGCGGATGCAGCCGTCACGCCGCCGAGGTGACTCAAAGGCAGAGCGGGGGGCCGGGGAGGGGGGGACGGCCGGGGGCAGCTGCCGGCAGAGCCGGCGCTTCCAACGGAGCAACTTTTCCATGGCCGTTCCCGCAGCCGCGCTCTTTCCGGCGTGGTGCACACAAAGAGCCGGAGTACCTGCGGTGATGCGAGTGGCCCAATTACCGCTCCGCACCCAGCCCGGCCGTTTCCATAGCTTCACAGCACAGCGCTTCCCTCTCCCGAGGCCATCGGAGCAGGACCCGGCATCTTATCAGCGATCATCCTGCCACGCAGCGCTCCTCCGGGCCCTACCTGCCGACGGCCAGTCTCGCTGGCAACGCAGGATAATATCTTTTCCCACCAGAGCCGTGCGATGATTTCTTCCCGCTGTAATTTTGCCTTGCTTCCAAAGCCTCTTGCATAACCGGTGCCGAGGAAGCAGAGCACAAAGCAGGGCGGCTACAGGAGCTCCCCCGAGCAGGGGATGGGGTGAGAGGCTGTCCCAACCTGGAGGACACCCCGAGAGGCTCTGGTGCTTCAGTCCTGCCTAAGGAAAGGTGAGAGGAGGCATCTGAGTGGACTAATGTGTCTCCCTGGCCAAACCCCACTGGCAAGCTGTGAAGCTGGGCCAGGAGGACAGGGAGGTGGAGAGCAGAATTTTCTCCCCAGTGGGCCAGATCCTGCCTGGATGAGAGCTCCATGGGAGCCCAGAACCACACCCTCTCAAACCAGGCACAGAATCTGGGCTGGAAAGCCTGCTCCAGGAGGAGTGGGGGTGTTTGTGGCCTCCTGAAGGGGTGACTTGCTCCAGTTCCTTGCCTTCTTGCAGGTTGCCCCGGCAAGAAGCAGAGGCGCAGGGCACGCAGAGGCACGAGGTGTCTGCTGTGGCCTTTCTCGTGGTGGAGAGACACATTCCAGGCAGCACAAGCAGGAAAATCATGAACTGAACACCCTGACATTTTCCCAGTGAGGGTCTTGCGTCCTTCCCCGCCTCAGCCAGAGCCACAGCCAGCGCTGCACATCCCATCCACCCAGCCTCCACTTCCCAGCTCCAGAGCTGGATCCGTGGGCAAAGCCAGGAGAGAGAACTACCAGCCCCCACCCTGGCCAGAGGACCGTGGCCATGTCAGCCATCACACCCTGCAAAGCCCAGCAGGACGGCAGCAGCACACGCAATGAAGGCTGCTCAGCACTCCCCATCCTCTGGGTGCTGATGTAGGGAGGGCAGATCCTGACATGGATCCCCCCACAACTTCCCAAGCAGGCTGGAATTGTTAACACTAATAGTTCATCACCAAAATCTCTGATTTCAGAATGGCTCTTAATATTTCTCTCTGGTGACAGCAGTAGAACCTGGGGGAATGGCTGGAGTTGTGTTGGGGAGAGTTAGGTTGGATATTTGGAAAAGGTTCTTGTCCCAGAGGCTGGTCAGGCACTGAACAGGTTTTCCAAGGAATTGGTCACAGCCACAAGGCTGAGAGAGTTCAAAATGGCCTTGGTCAGTGCTCTCAGGCAAACGATGGGATTGTTGGGAGATCCTGTGCAGGGCCAGGAGTTGGACACAATGTCTCTTATGGATTCTGTCCAGGTCAGGATATTCCACAATTCTATGATTCTATGATTTGGGAATTTGAGCTCCATCTGAAAGCACAAAGAGCATCTGTTACCTTGGGAAGAGCAGTGTTTATTTTTGATTTCTCTGGTAATAGAGGAACTTTGCAACTTTTCACTTGCCATCTAGAAAAGTCATTTATATCAGTAGTGGATCAAACCAAGGGCCTCCTGCTGTCCAAAGCAACACTTTTTTGTTTCAGAAAGAATATCTAGAACAGTTCATTTTGGGTTGACCCAAAGTTACTTCTTTCCCCTGGGTTTTTGATTTAACAGCCCAAACAATACAACCCCACTCATTCTCCCAGCCCAAGGATACTTTTTGCCACACATCAAGTGCCTGCTTGAAATTTTCCATGCTTTGTGGCTGAGTCAGACTACATTTTTCTCTCCAAAATTTAAGCAAAAACTCATTTCTGAGAAGAGAGCTTTGCCCACCAAGCAGGACCATGAAGCTTTCTCACTGCCTTGCCTGGAATCAGGAATGAGATGGCTGTGCTGGGCCTTGCTCCATTTCCCAAGGAGCTGCACATGCATTTGGGGGAATTATCAGCCTCTGGGAATGGTTGTTTGCAGAGTAGTTTGCAGCCTGGAAATGCCACACAATTTGCTCAGCCACTGGAAAACTGGGATATTCCAGGGAGCAGAGGGCAGCAGCAGCTGATGCCCAGGGAAAGGGCACAGCCAGGGTCCGTAGGGATGAGACGCTCCCAGCCCTGGTGATGTGACTCAAGGACTTTGCAAAATGGAGGTGTCATGTTTGTGTTTTTTCTTCTTTCTGGCTTTTTTTTTTTTTTTTTTTTTCCCTTGCCCTGATCTGTCTCTGCCAGGTTTGAAAGCTGCACCTGCAGGACAGCTCAAACTCCAGTGTGAACTCACCTGCCTCACACCTCGCCCGTGCTGGTACAGCCTCCTGGACCCCTCCTGGGGGCACAGAGAGGTGATGATGCCACGGATGCTGCAGACAGAACGGCTTCCTCCAGGACCTCACACCATCAGAAGGGTTTCATCTCCCAGCAGAGCTCCAGAGGCAGCTGGAGAAGGAGGCAGAGGACACCCAGGGGAAAGCAAGCAATGTCACTGGGACCAAAGAAATCCACAGGACCCTGAAGAAGGAACAGGACAAAGCTGACAAGCTCAAGAGTGCTCATGTCCCACCATGGCTGTGTTTTCTGAGCCATATTCCCAAACTGTCCCATATGCCTTGGGTGGCACCCGCCCAGGAGCACCTGGGCACTGGGCAAGGTGCCAGCCCTGTGCCTGCCCTTCAAGAGGGCTGCAGAGGGAAAGCCCCAGGGCAGGTCCCCAGCTTCCTGCAGCTGCTGCTGGGCTGACAGCCGTCCGTGCTGGGCAGCAGGGGCACGTCCACCCCTGCCTGTGCCCACAGCACTTGCCTCGCCCAGATGGGACAGGCTGTGACCTGATTGTGGGAGGAACAAAAAGGCTCCCAGGCAGCAAATGCACCAGCCCAGGTTGTGCTGGGTGTCAGCTCAGCTCTGCTTGGCACAGACATGACCCAGGACAACCAGCAAACTCCTCTGAGACAGCTGCAGCAGCAGAGACATGGCAAGTGAGGTCCATTTCCCTCTTTTCCCTGCTGTCCTGGAGCTCTGACACTGCCAAGAAAAGCAAAGATGCCCAAAAACTGTGACTAGAATATGAATGTGATGTGCAGGCTGTGGCAGTGGCTGTAACCCAGCTTGAACTCCCCAGCCACAGAGATCCATCCTGAGCTGCAGGCAGCAGGGATGAGGCCAGCCCAGCTGAAAAACCCTACCTCCAGCCCCAGCCCTCCTGTTGGTGCCTGCCCACACCCCTTTGCTTGCCCACGGAGCTCTCCTGCCTTCCTGTGCCACAGCCCACAGTCCTTGGCATCCCTGTGGCACAGCAGAGGTTGCTGGCACTGTCTGAGCAGATGCTGAAGGAGAGGGAGTAACCCACATGTGGTCATGCCTGGGAAGGATCCAGGCCACTGGGTTTGGTCACAATGGAGAGCAGAGTTAAGGGATGTGGATGTGAGAAATCCACCAGCTCTGAGCACGGGGGGCTGCACCCCCAGGCAGAGAGGGGGTGCCAGGGCTGGACACCCCTGCCTGAGGGCTGTGTTCAGTGGGGCCCCACCAGCCTCCAGCTCTTTGGCTCTGAAAAGGGCCAGAAACCTCAGAAAAGGCTTCTGCATACTATATCCAGTGGAGCAGGGCTGCCTGGCATCCCTTTCCATGGGCATAACTCCTCCACACTCACCCAGCTCCAGCCCCACAGAGCCCAGCTGAAGAGTTGGTGTGTTTTCCAACCTCAACACACCAGAGCAGGGGTTTGGGATGAGGCAGAAGGGCCACACTGGACTGGCAACATCCACAGAGCAAGACTGAGGTGCCCAGGATGCAGCATCCATGTGCAGCGCCCATGTGTGAGCCAGACCTTGCTTGCAGGGACTGGACCTATTCCAGTCATGCTTTTTGGGGCATCTTGCCCCGCTTTGGAGATGGCTGGCCTGGGACTTGTCCATGGCTTGAAGGATGCTCCAAGGTTCTGTGGGCAGCAGAGGCTTTGCCTGGGTCTAGAAGGTGCCTGTTCCTGGGCTGGGAGAAGGGCCTGGGCTTTGCTCTCCAGCCTGGGCAAGCCAGCAGCTGTGAAGGAAAGAGGGAAGAGGAGAAAGAAAGGCTGCTGCAGATCTGCTCGACCAGGGCTGTGGCAGCACCGGGATGTGTGCTAAGAACTGGCTTCCCCAAGTTTAGGAGGCTGAGAGATGCATGGAATAAATTACTTGTGACACTGACTCCTACACTTCCAGACTCACGCGGGATTTAGCCACCAGACTCCCGGTTAAGTCAGCGCCAGTTATTAAGGTCAGGAGAAGTCGGGTGGCTAAATCCTATCTGGGGCTGCGGCTCAGGGCTGGGCCACTCTGGGGAGGCATCCCGGAGCTCCGGGGGGCTGTGCCCCTGGCACCACTGCCCAACACCCAGAGCAGCCTGGGAGTGCTCCCATCGCAGCCTGGACGTCAAATAAACGAATTACCCATTATTGAATCCAGCTCCTGTATGGGGATATTGTGGGAGAGGAGAGGAGAGGAGAGGAGAGGAGAGGAGAGATCTTGCCCTGATCCAGGAACAGCCTGGTTTGTTTTGCTGCTGGTTTCTGAGTGGTTTCACTTATCTCTTTCCTCCTCCACTACCTGAGGTTTCAAATGCTCTAGGGAGATGTCTCCATTAACCACAGTTTTCTTTGGCAGTTATATTTCATTATAGTCTCTCTTCCCACTAATCTTGCCCAGCTTTTATTGTTGTTGGTTTTTTATTATGAAGATTTTCACAAACCCTTTGTTTCCAGCACACTTAACCTGGCCGTGTCCCTTTAAATACCACAGCCTGGGCAGAATAGGGGATCAGTCCTTTGACAGGAGCTAAAGTCCTGTTTGATCTGGATTAGATGCTGATTTTGCTTACCAGACTAAAGACCGAGGGGGACCACGCAGTGCCTGTGTTTGCACAAACCTGCCTGGTCGCATTCCTCTTCCTGCCCGTGTCCAGCCGAAGGGGTGAGCGCGGGGCTGTGCACACAGCTTGAAATCCAAGCGGATAAGCGGTCACTTTGTCTGGAGACGTAAGAAAATGGAGGTGTGGGGACAGAGGTGGCAGCTCTGCACTGTGCTGGGGAGGTGGCCCGGGGTGCAGAGTGCCCCCAGGGTGGGAGCAGGCCAGCACCCATCACTGGGATGCCTGTGGGCATCCCGCAGCCCTTGGCACTGCTCACTCTGGAGGCCCAGCTCTGACTTGCTGCCCATCTTGCCTCTTGGGGCTTAAATGTGGGTCCCTGATGGCCCATCCCAAGGGGGGACTGGTAGGATATGGGAGCACCCAGACCTCCACCATTCCCCCCACCCAACAGATTGTGTTTTCTCCAAGGATTCCCATCTCCGCTGTGTCCCTTTCCCACTCCCATTTCCTGCCTCTTCTCCTGCCCTTTTCTCTTGCTCCTCTGCCTAAAGGAAGAGTGGTCTCTCTTTCCCTGTGCATTCCCCATCCCTTCACGTCTTGCCCTGCCCTGGCCCCTTCCCCCAGATCGGCCCCAAGCTCCCAGGAGTGGTTCTGCCTCCTCAGCTGCCCTGCTGCATCACCCCCCGCCATGCTCCTGCTCCTGAGAGGCACCACGGCCAAACCCTGCTCCAGCAGAGGTGACAGGGCCACCAGCCAGCTCAGGCACTCCATGGGCTGGAGCTGGGGGGACAGGGAGCCCCTATCACACACAAACACTTGCAGCCAAGCCAATTTATACCTCCCCCTGCAGCTGTCTCGATGGAGAAATGTCAGGACTCACGGCAAGGCAGCGAACCGTGCTGCTGGTGGGAACCGCGCTTCCTCCCAGCCCAGCAGAGAGGCAGGAGCTGGGGCTCAGAGCGAGCCCAGGGCCTGCAGCCCACGCCTCACTGCAGGCAGTGGGGAGCACACGGGTGGGATGTGCCCCAGGCTGGTTTCACCCCACCTGCTTCAGGTTAAAAGCACCAGAAAAAAACGGAGAGGAGAGGAGAGGAGAGGAGAGGAGAGGAGAGTGTCTCTTGCTCAGGGAGTCCGAGTCTTACTGGGGGAGCATCTCCCACCTGGCTGCTGCTCAGGTCACTTGGCAGTAGGAGACCTGGGCCCACGATGGCAAGGTGGAAGGACGCCAGTGGTAGTGAGCACCCAGAGGGTGACAGGGCACAGCTGAGAGGTGCTGAGCTGTGCAAAACACTCCTGCTCACTGCCGGGGTCCAGCTCTGCCAGAGAGAGGTTCGGGACCTGCAAGATCTTCACAGGCATCAGTCTCCTGCCTACTGCACTGCCAGAACAGGAAAATGAACTCTGCTGGAGGTGGGCAGGGCCACAGTCGTACCACTGCTGGAGGTATCGCTGCCCACAGCAGGAGGAGCTTCAGGAAGGGGCAGCACGTGAGGTAAAATGCAGAAATGAATGGCTGTAAAGGTTCATTTCTGATGTACTGATGGAGGCATAGGCCCTTGGCTCCCTGGAATGGGCTTTGCTGACTGCTGCAGTCCCAGCCTGCCCGGACAGAAGGCAGGTGGGCACTGGCATCACCCCCGTGCCCACTCCCAAGCCCCCCAAGACAAGAGGGTGGCACCTCAGTGGCAAGGGCAGGTGAGGAGATGGAGGAATCCAGGGTTTCCCAGGGCTCTGCCTGGGGAAAATGTTGCTGTGATCTGGCAAGTGCAGGGATCAGAGGGGAAGGTTGTCCTGCTGTTGTCTTCTCGTCCACAGGGAATCCTCATGGCAGGAGGTGGCCTTGTGGAACACCCTGGTCACCATTCCTCTTCAACCAGAAGAACACGCAAAGCCAAAAATCAGGTGGGACCAGATGGACCATTTTAATGATTTGGGAGGTCTCATCTATGCTTGCCCTGTTCCTGCACCCATCCTGGGTTTAGTAGAACCTGCTCTAATCACTCATTGGCTCATGGATTTGCCAACAAGAAACAGACCAGCAGCTCCTCCATCCCTGATAGTCCTGCCTCAGGCTTGCTTGGGCTCAGGAAGAGGTGCTGCAGGAAAAGCCAGCTGCAGGAGAAGCCTGCCCAGGGGGCTCAGAGGCAAGGCAGGAGAGAGCAAGGCATTCTTCCTTCTCCATAGGCATCTCATCCTCCAGCCCTGTCTCAGAGGTACAAGGGGGGCTGCAGGACTGCCTGAGGGGACAAGGATGGGACAACCTGGTCCTGTGTCCCCGCTATCCGAGGTACCATCTGGACACCTCCACCGGTACTACATGCACTCAGCGTTTTGGTGGGGAGAGACAGCTCCCCAGACCGATGCTTCACCAGGGCTGTCAGCACCAATGGCTGGCCAGAAGCAAGGCAGGCTGCAGGCTGCAAACCCCCAGCCCGGACTGGTGGTACCTGTCACCTCTGCTAAGCCCCTGCTCAGCCGCTGTCGTCCGCCCATCGTCACCCAAGGGCTGAAGGCTCACGCCGCGCCAGCCGCTGCCTCCGCTGCCCGGTAACACCGCGTCTCGCACTGAGTAGCCTCCTCCTGCTGCCACAGGCCGACCTATTTCTCACAAATCCTGACTTCTCTGGCCTTAAAACATCTTGACGCAGTGCTGAAACCGGCCTTGGCACAGCAGCCAGTCCCCGATTAAGCGAGAGTTGCCGTGGCTTGGCGTGGGCTTTGCAGCGAGCAGACGCCGGCTGGGAGAGCAGCACGGATCGGGGAGCACCGACGTGCTCATCAGGAATAATCAGGCATTGATCGTGATCAAAAAGAGGAATAGCACGGCTCAACCAAG
Organism: Tichodroma muraria; assembly: GCA_013390105.1. NCBI lineage: Eukaryota > Metazoa > Chordata > Aves > Passeriformes > Sittidae > Tichodroma > Tichodroma muraria. The sequence goes on along the minus strand of WAAG01086684.1, from coordinate 37,825 downwards.
CTAAATGGTCCTTGCTGCCCACAGCCCCGGGGTGCTGGGTGTGGCGGTTCTCTGCTGGGGCCGAAGGAGCTGCCGATGGAAGAGCTTCCTCCTTCATGCAAGCCCGGCCGGCACACCCCAAGCAGTCACCCACCCCGTGGGGTGCGGGGGTGGGACCTGAGACCCCAAGCTTCTCCATGGAGGCAGCACCATGGAGCTGCAGGCAGGATGCCAGGCCTGGTGGTGCTCCGGTCCCCAGGACAGTTTCTGTGCAGTGCAGAAGCCACCCTGTGATGGCTGCAGTGACGTCCCCAGCCTCCTGCAGAGCCGCAGCAGGGCGGCCAGCCAGGGCCCTTGGCCAGCTGGAGCCGCAGCTTTGCCTTGCTGGGGACACAGCTCATCCCAGGGTGGGCTGGCGGGATGCAGGAATGGGTGTCAGCTTCCACCTACAGAGTCCTTTCCAAGGATGCTGCTGGGTAAACCTCCTCCTGCCCCAGCTCAGGCATGGGGAGATCTCTGTGTGTGGTGGTCGGTCAGGAATTCTGGAATTCCCAGAGGTGAAGTGATGCGGATGTCAAACCTTTATCATGGATAAAGGATCTCCCATGGCTCCTCTTCCTTGAGCAAAGCCCTTTTCGGTCTTGCTTTGGTGCAGAGACAACACAGCATCCCACAGACCTTGTGGGACCCTCCTCCCCTGGCATGTGATGTTTGTGGGGAAGAAGCCAACACAGAGCTCATTCCTAGTGGAGAATGTGCAAAGAGATGAGGCATCCTTAGCCTGAATTCAAAAACTCTACAACCTTTTGGAAGAACTTCAGCCAAGGCTGGAAATCGGCCTGGAAAGCTGCCATGACATGTGTGACACAGGGAAGGTCACCTGGCCAGCTGTGGGGAGCAGAACTTGGGAGGTTTATTTAGATTAATGATCCCAACCGAGCTGTCCCAGCAACCCCAGGCTCCAGCCTGAGCCAAGCCAGATGTGTGACAGCGAGCATCCCCCACAGCTGCCCATGCCTGGGGACCCCCAGGACACCTGCATCGGTCCCATCCGGCTGCTGTGGGGCTGCCAAAACCCCAACCAAGCCGGTGTCAGCTCAGCCCTGGACACGCTGGGAAGCACCCACCGATGGCCCAGCCATGCTGGAGATGTTGGATGGCTCTAACACCTGGCGCCGGGGCTGGCTTGTCCCCACAGCCCCCCTGGGCTGTGATGTGTCCCTACCAAGGAAACCTCAGCAGATCCCACCATCCCAACCTCCCCTTGGAGTGGTGGGTGTGACCTGGGTCCCCTCCCAGCAACCAGGATTCGGTGCTCACGGAGGTTCCCATCCCACCACCAAGGTCCTGCAGCCTCCCCTGCCGAGGCCCCGTCCCCTCGGTGTCCCGGCAGCCCCGGTCCCGGCAGCGGGAGCGGGCTGCCGGCCGCGAGGTCACGCCTGGCCGGCGGCGCTCGCGGCGAACCCGCCATCCGGCTCAGCTGAAGCACATTTTGTTCCGCGCTTCCTGCATCCTGCCCCATCCCCACGCCGGGGGGGCAGGTCAGCCCGGGGTCAGCCTGCTAATTGCAGCCCGGGGGATGGCGGGACGAGGCGGCCACCAGCCCACCGCGCCAGGCTGAGACCCAGCACGGGGGACACGGAACGGTGACACCCTGCAGCCGAGCCCGGCACCCCACTGAGTGCTGGGGTGCCCCTGTGACAGGACGGGACATGTCTCTGGCACCACTGTGGAGGTTGCATCTCCTGCTGCAGCTCAGCCCAGAATCCATCCTCTCCAAGCCAGGCCACTCCCCATGGAAAACACCGCTGGCATCGCCGCTGGACCGGCCCCGCACCAGGGTCTGGCCTCACCTGGCATCACCTGCTGGCACCTTCCCACGCCACCAAGGCCAAGCGGGGATGGGGACACGGCTGTGCCCTCTGTGACAGCACGCCCCAGGGCCAAAGGCAGGTTTGGTTGCCCTTCTGCTAACTCTATTTAATGAGGATGCTAATTAAGAGAGACTCGAGGCCAGCCCTTGTGGTAGCGCCCAGGGTTGTCCCTCAGCACCGTGCCAAGCTCGTTATCGTCATCCCATGTGCCCTGTGTCACCTGGCTGCCAGCGGGCACCCTGGGGACAGCAGCCCTGGGTGCCACTTCCCCAGCAGCAGCTGTGGGGACGGCCCACAGCAGAGGGGCTGTGCCTGAGGAGGGTGAGCATGGAGGAGGGGACGGGCTGACCCTCGGGGAATGCCTCAGGTCCTGCTCGTTAGGCGAGGCTCCAGGCCAGCACAGGGCCATCCTCCTACACGCTCACCTGGGAGGCAGGGATGCAGCCCAGCACGGGGGGTGAGCTGGAAGCGGGGTGGAGAGCACCCAGCACCCCATATCCCACCTCCCCACCACCCCATCCACTCACAGGCAGGGTTTGAATCCCACATCTGATTCTTTTCTCCCAAACCTGTTTTGCTGCGTGGGGAACTCTTTTTCTCCCCTGTTAATATCCGTGTGTCCTCCCTGGCAGCTCCATATCCCTGCTATCACTCTCCTCCCCTGCCACTGCCCATCTCCCACAGTCCCTGCCAGTGCCCTGCCAGCGTGGCACAGCGGGGTTTCCTGTGCCATGCTGGCATTTCCCCAAGCCACCATGCCATTGCTCCATGCTAACAACAGCCCCGAGCACAGCCCTGTTGTGGGTGACACAGCCAGGCCAGGGTGACATTCCCAGCAGTCCCCAGCCCCAGCTGCGGGTGGGATGAGCAGCAGCCCCCTTGCAGCTGCCCAGGGGATCAGGGCTGGGGAGGGGGCTCTGTGTGCTGCCCCCCAGGACGCTCTCCCAGCATGGGGTAAGGGCTGGCTCCCTCCGGGTGCCTTCACACAGCCCCAACCCTTAGCCACAGTCTAAAGAAACCGGCCAGACTCCTTTTTCCCATAACATCCCCACCACATTCCTGCTAAGGGCTTTTGGCTGTGCAAGCAACACGGATTGGGAAGCAGTTCCCAGCAGCCCCTTGCCAGTGCCATCCTGGTCAGAGCATAGCCATGCACCAGAGCGCTGCTGGGGCACGACCAGGATCCGTCTGTCTGTCCCTGCAGGCCTTGAGCTGTGTCACTCCCCACACTGGCCCAGCTCCATCAGTCACCATGTGCTGCAGTTGTTCCCACACACAGCCCTGCACTCAGGCACTGGTGTGACCGGGGTGCCTGGGCCTGGGCTCCAAACCACCCAGAGCAGCAGGAGCAGCCAGGGGGAATGCTGCTGGAGAGGGCATTTGGGGCAGCTTTCCCCAAGGACTTTCTGCTCCATCCCAGCAGGTCACTGCCGGGCAGGGACAGAGCCCCGCACCGCCGTCACCCCCCTCCTCCGGGTGCACATCTGGCCAACAGATGCTGGCCCAAATGCTGCCTGGAGCTGGGGACAAAGGCTCTCGCTACCTCCTCCCGGCAAGGCAGAGCCAGCACTGCCGGGTCCAGCCGGATCTACCTCTTGCCAGGCTGGCATAACCCCGGAGAACCTCCAGGGGACCGGTAGGAGGTTCCCATCCCACCTGCCTGGCATGATTCCCAGCACGGCACCCCAAGCACTGGCAGCAACCCGATGGCTTGTCCATGGCGGAGCCCATCCAACATCCCCTCCATCCCGAACAGCTCCTGCTGATCCAGTACCAACATGAGGCCAGGCTGGAAAGCCATCCCAGGGCCCACTCACCTTTGGGAGCTCATTTTAGACTTGTCCCAACAACACGAGCCTCACCGCGGTTCTCCATGGCACATTAATATTATTTCACCAAAACAAACGGTGTTGGCACTGCTGGGTAAAACTCCAGGCAGGTCAAGCTGGGAAATATCCCCGGGAGGAGCTGAGGCTGGCTTAGCCCAGCCACTGCCAGGATTAACCGGGGGGATTTAGCAGCCAGGGCGACTCCAGCTCAGCTCATCACACCGTCCCACCACGCTCCGGCATCGTCACTGGCGAGGTCCCCACAGCCAGCAGGACCACGGCACGTGGGCCACCACCGCTGCTGGGGGGCCTGGAGGGCTGGACAGAGGGGTGGGAGAGAAATAACCAAGCTGGAAATCATGACACAAAACATGCATTCATTTTATTCACAAAAACAGCCTGGATCGCTAAAACATTACAAACAGCATTTCAATTTAATGATGGAGAGAGAGCTGGAGAGACGGGGGGTGAACAGAAGAGAAATATCACTTTGCGTAACTGCTTCAGCACAGGTCCTGCAATGTTTGTTTTATTTTGATTTTACCTTCTGTAAGTTTACAAAAATTACTTCTAGGAGTAAACCGTTGCAATTAGGAGGATTTTCTGTACGCAGCGTTTCTTGTTCTATATTAATAAACTAACAACGACTTTTTTTTTGCCTTTTACTCTTTTTTTTTTCCTTTTTTTTGAATTCCGCCAGTTGTGTAGCAATTGTTTTCTTCCACCTTTTATACTGACCCTCTTGTGGGTTAAACTTCCAGAGGTGAATGGTGAGGAGAAGGGATACTACATCGCTTTAAACATATTCTCATTTATAAACATGAAGTTGAGGCATTCTAGAAACTATCCACTCTATTGTATGATGGGAAAGAATCAAATAAAAAGTATAAATGAGGGTGCAATTAAACAACTGTGCTAAATTACAGTAGTGCTTATTAGTAACTAGATTTTAAAAGGTTACTGTAAATTTACATTCCCTACACAAGTACTGCATCTTTCACACATAAACAACATCAACACCAAAACACAGAAAGAAACTGATTGTCCATACTCTGTCTATTAAGTCTTGGTACTTTACAGATCCATTGTTTTTTCTTTTAATTGTTTTTTTGTTTTTTATTTGAAAAGCAGTTAAATGTCTGACTAGGACTCAAAGATGTTAAAACGAACGCAAAAAAAAAAAAAAGGAAAAAAAGAAAAAAATTATAAAAACAGGAATGAGATTTGCGAGAAAATATTTTTGGTTCTAAAGAGACACAGGTGCATCCATTCATTTCAGCCAAAAATCCCTTGCCTGAGACAACACAAGCAAGCAGTGACATTGCACTTGGATGACAGAGCTTTGGGATTCCCGTTCCTACTGGAACCATCTGAACGCGGCTCCTGTAGGAAGCATCACCTTCTGGAAAGGAAGAGAGACAGGGAGGGGGACAGAAGAGGAAGGGACAAGGCGTTAGGTCGGGTCCAGCATAGGTGTGCAGCACCAGGGCTGGGCACCCACCCGCCACCCCCACCCCGGCACCCCGGTCCCCAGCCTTGGCACGGATCCAGCCCAGGCTCAGCACCCTTTGATGCAGCTCTACATCCCAGGATTTCCAACCCACGATGCCAGGAGGAGCGAGCCCAGGGTCCCCCTGCTGCCAGACCCCTCCCTGGCCGTGGGCAGTCAGCTGGCCTGGCACAACCTGGCACAGTCCCCTCACTGCCAGCCCCCACAGTCTCTGCCACGGACAGACGGACAGACACCCAAAGGACAGGAGCCCAGCCACCAGATAGGTTTAGGAGCACATTTGGATGGAAACTGGGGCAGGGAGTAGGAGCTGCATGGGCCTGGGGACACCAGAGCAGGAGCTGCTCAGGACATGGGACATGCTCAGCCTCAAGGAACAACCTTGACCCCAAGAGAGCAACCCCAGGCACCACCAGGTACCTCAGTGCCTCGCAGGGAAGGGGGATGAGTCCCACCAGGCTCAACCCTGCAGCCAACAAAGGGCCCAACAACAGACAGGACCTCTTAGAAGTCACCTCCAGGAAAGACAATGTGGGGCCATGCCCCAGTGGCACTGTGGCCCTCTGGAAGGACAACCAGGGACATTTCCCAGCTGGATGAGGTGGAAACCCTGCGCAACGTGCATAAGAACATACATGGGTGGAATATGCAAGGACCACAAGGTCTCTCAGTGCCAACAGCCCCCAAGCAAGGCTGAGCTGTGCCAGCCAGCCACACAGTCACCACAGGATCACCACAATCACCTGAGAGGACCCTTCAGTTCCCACATCTCCAAACAAGCACGGGACACCAATGGGAAATAGGCCACAGGTTGCAGTGACAGTAGTGGGCCAGCAGACTGGCTGCCATGGGACTAGCAGGGGCACAATACTGAGCCCATGTGCGGGGCTGGGACACCTCATGTAGCATCCTAAGAGTCAAACCAGACACATTTTGGTCCCTAATTCCATGCAGGAGTCATCCAGATCTCACTGGGTCCTTCTCTTGGATCAAGACACCTACCAAGCCTCAATGAAACACCAGAGCAGCATCACCCCATCCCTGCAGGAGGATGTCCCCTTCCACAGGCACAACCCAAACACAGGGCCAGAATGGGCAAGAGCTGGTGGTGCCCACCAGGCTGCAGATCTCACCTGCTCCTGCTCCCAGCCCATGTCAGGGAGCAAACTGTGCTCACACAGGGGCAGTCACAAGCTGCATCACCCCTTCCCCAAGGTGACCACGACACGTAATCAGACACCTGGGAAGGCACAGGTGCCTGTGCCCAGCGATGCACAGGGCTGTGGCACTCCACACTAACCACACTGGATCTCACTCCAGGCACTGAATGCAGAACAGGCAGGGCAGAGCAGGGCAGACTGTCCAGCAAGGGCCACTTAGCCAGATCCATCATCCCAGAGGAAAGGGGAGAGGGGGCTCCTCATGTGTCTGGAAGGAGATGTCTGATAAACACCTCTGCTCCTTTATTATTAAAGGAAGATGGACAACCAGGTCTAACATGGATGCCCAAGAGAGATCCCCCTCGTCCCCACAATGACAGACTTACAGAATGGTTTAGAGGAGACCTTAAAGATCATCTTACTCCATCCCCTGCCACGGGCAGGGACACCTTCCACCAGACCAGGTTGCTCCAAACCCCATCCAACTTGGCTTTGGACACTTCCAGGGATGGGGCAGCCATAGCTTCTCTGGACAACCTGTGCCAGGGCCTCAACACCCTCATAAACATTTCTACCTTACGTCCAACTTACGTCTATCCTCTTTCAGCTGAAAATGCTTACCCCTCGTCCTCCATCCTCCAAATGCTTACCCCTCACCTCATCTCCTCTGAGAGTCTGACATGAGGATGACAGTGACCCTCACTGCCTCTATCTGGGACACCAAAGCTCTTCAGCACTGCTTCTCTGGATGGAGAACAGCTCTGATGAGTCAAATCCCAACTATTCATGGCCTTCATGTGACCTACAGCTCTGCAGACAAGCCCAGGGTGACCTGTGCAGGGCTGGCCAGCAGCCCCCACAGCATCAGCCAGGGTTGCTGGGGCTGGCAGAGCCCAGAGGAGCCTGGTCAGTGCAGGGACGTGCTGCTGCCTGCTCCCAGCACCCGACCTCACCGGTCTTAGAGCCCCAGGCAGCCCCACCACAGCAGGACACCAGCAGCGACCGGTTCTTCGGGCTCTGTAGATGTGCAGATAAAGCTTAACGGCGGCTGAGGGATTTAGCCCGTGTTTTAACGCTGCCATAAAGGTTTAATTCTATTTTTTTTACTGCTTGATTTTAGATCAATGTTTAATTGCAGCCCTGTCCGGGGTCTCCGAGGACGTTCCTCTGGATGCACAGGGGTAGCAGGACAGAGTCACTGTCCTTCTCCTGGGCAATGGCACTGCCCACCACATACAGGGACAATGCTTCACGAAGCCTTGTGAATGATTCAGCCCCATATGAAAGGCCACTGAATGGGCCCCTCCGTCCCAATATCAAGTACAGCGGTGTGATGGCACCCCACCAGGACCAGCAGTCCACGGAACTCTGCATCCTGGACCCCTCCAGACAGGTCTCCAGCACAGCATGGGTGCTGGTGGTTGCCCTACCAGTTGGCCCAATGTATGAGCAAGGCTGGTTGACAGGTTAGATTTAACAACCCAGCTTTTACCCAGATGACCTGGGACATCAGCTGGGGTCACGGTGTCCCTGCCCCAGCCACAATCTTGTACGACCCTACCAAGGTCAATACATGGTGCAAGTGGATGTTCCGGGAGAGGGCATGGCCTGTCATGAAAAAGGGGTGGTGATGCCCTGGAGTGACCCACACCTGCCCAGGCGTCCACCCACCAGCACAGTGGCATCTCTCTTGAGCCTCAACACACCTGGTCAGGCCCACGGGGGATGGGACTCGTCTCTGGTGGAGCCCAACTCTACCAGATGCAGAACCCTATTCCAGTGGCCCCAATTTCCCTGCCAGTTGTGAGATGGAGAAACCCATCACAGGGGTGACCATCCCATGGGTTCCTGGTGCTATTTATCACCCCCAGACCCTGTGCTGGGAGAAGGGAGCGACTCCTCTGGCTGCTGCAAGCTCTGAGTCTATTGACCCGCTTTAGGACTCTTTGGAAGAAATGAACTTTTTTTTTTCCCTTTCTCCCTTTTTCCAGATCACTGACTCAGCAAATTAGAACAAGAATATAATTTAGCAATACAGCGGTTTTTGAAAGACACAGTCCCTCTCTCCTCATCCCCACCGCCCAAATAGATTTTTTTTTCCCCTTCAGTATTCATTCAGAGCTGATGCTAATTGAAAAACGTAGAACGTGGCTAAGGGAGCGGCGGGCTTTGGTTGCGTTGAGACCACCAGAGGATGGGCAAAGCCCTTTTGCCAGGATGCACGATCCAGCTGATGTCCACGGGACTTTTTAGCTTTTGCTGCTTCTCCACAGGGATGTGTTCACCGGAAGGAGGAAGCACACCAGCATGGCTGACAGTGGGGTCAGCTCATGGAAAAATCAAACCTGGCTTCAGCACAACACCTGGGTGTGCAGGAAGAGGGAGGCTCTGCCAGGGCAGCGTGTCCACCGGCATGGACACACCTGCCCTGCTGGCACCCAGCCCCCACCCATGCCACGCCACCAGCAGCTGCCCACAGCCCCTAATGAGTTTCAGGCCCACACGACCCAAGTCACCAGACTTTCCCTGCAGTCCCCGCATGAATGTCACACCTCCCCAGTGGATTTGGCAAGGTGGCATCCCAACCCAATGGCTCCAAAGCCAAGGACATTCACAAGCAGGCCATGGTGGGCAGTGAGAGTCTGAGCACCTGGCTCACAGCAGGGCACCTGGGCATCCCCAGCAGGAGCAGGGATGTTCCTGGCTCTTCTGGGTGCTGAAACAGGAGCACTGCCAGTGGGGACTGCAGCACTGCTGCCACGGGAAATCTGGCTGCTGCCTTACGGACTCATCCTGACCACCCAGAGGGATGCTGGTCCCGGGAGACCTGGCACAGCCACTCCACTGGGGATGCTGCCCAGTGCACACTGCAGCAGCACTCCCAGAACCAGGGATCACTGTGCTCCCGCTCAGAGCGGAGTGAGCTGAGGGGCTGGGCTTTGGCTGCACTGTGGCCACAGGTTTCATCATCACCAGCTACCCCAAGGTCTGCCCCAAAATGTCATCCCCCTCCTCTGGGGTTAGATGTTGTTCCCCTGCTCAGGGAGCTGCCACCTGCTGAGGACAGGGAATGCTGTCACACCAAAACCCCAGCAGATCCCCGCTGCTGCCTGTGCTTGCAAAGGGGAGAATGAAGTCCAGCATGGCCAGGGATAGACCCCAGCCTTCCTCCCCACATCAATCAATCCCAGTACATAGCAGGGGGTGGGGACTGAGGGCACTGGGCAGAGCACGCATCTCAGGGTGAGAGCTGTTAATGGAAAAGGGAAAAATAAAAAAAAGTAAGAAGTACCAGGTGTTTTATTATCTAGGGCAAGATCCAAACCCAGGAGCGCAGCCCGAGGAGGGGTTAGGGTGCCTGAGAGGGGCCGGTTACCTCCAGTGCTGCAGAAGGCTTCTTTTTGAGTTCTTCACATTTTCGGAATTTGCAAATCTGGTGGCCAGTTTTGCGATTCCTACAACTGCTGCACTGCTCGCAGTTTATCCGTCTTCGGCAGGGCGGGCACATGCCGCATCTTTTCCGTTTCTTTTTCCCCGAATTGATGGCAGATGCCAACTCATTCTGCATGGGATACTCTGCCAAGCCAGCCATATGGAGCGCGCTCTCTGCCAGAAACACGCCGGCAGGGGTCATAATGAAAAGGCCTGGGTTGATGGGAAAAGCCCCCAGGTAAGGAAAATCAGAGGGGCCGTTCATTGTCTCTGCAGCTGAGACTGCCTCCATGTCAGAGATACCAGTCCCGTGCTCGCTTGTTAGAGGAAGATGCTCCTGTACCACTCTTTTGAGCATTTCTGTCGACTGAGCAAACTGTTGGAGGGCGGTCTGTCCTTCTGAGGAGAGCTCCGACATCCGGTCTAATTTGCTCAGCATACTAGAGATGTTTTTGTGCTTTGAGGTAGAATGACTTTTATCCACAGTCGCATCGTTGCCATTAGCTAAGGGGTTGCCTTTCTCTGAATGTTCGCTTACCGAGCTGCTGCTACCAAAGGTGGAATAGTGGGAGAGTGGACGGGACTTCTTAAGACTTTTGTTCAAAGGTTCACTTATTATTCCACTTTTGTTCCTCCTCTCGGAGTTGACAGGGGGTTGAGAGTCATCTTGGTTATTTTTTTCCGTCTCTGGCTTGTTCCCAGTGTCTTGATGGGAGCCCGAATTTGACATGGTGCCCGGAGCACAACAACCAAACCAACCCCAAAATTTAAAAAAAAAAAAAAAAAAAAAAAGCCAAAAACAAAACAAAACAAAAAACCCAAAAGCCCACCCCAATGCCAAAGCAAAAGACCCCCAAAGCCCTTCTGGTAGCACCGGCCCGCCAGCCACCGGGGACACTCAGACGGGACCACGCATCAACGGGGCGACTCCTCCCGCGCCGGCTGCGGAGGACTCAGGGTGCTCTCAGTGCACAGACATACTCTGCGGCTCTGGGACACACCACGCGGCTCTGGAAGCAGAAGAGAAAAGAGAGTTAGCGCTGGCAAGAGCCAACGGGCTTTTCAAAGCAGCTCTTCCTCCCCCTGCCATGAAAATCTCAGCGCCGCGAACAAAGGAACTCCAGGGAACGGACCTCGGTGGAGATCCGTTCCGCTGCTCTCTAAAAGGGTCGCCATCCAGACAGAAGTGGGGGGTCACAGGGGAAGTCCTGGCCTGGTAGCAATGGCACTCCCATGCTTAAAGACTCTCTGTGCCCGGCTCTCCTCCCCCAGGGACAGCAGCCCCAGGGAAGTCACGGGGCTCATCTCCTGCTCCGCTCCAGCAGCGTGCAGCCCCACACCGGATGGGACCGCAGGCGCCAGCGGGATGCTCCCGGGCCAGTAGCTGGAGCTCGTGCAAGGGGTGCCTGGTCCCCACCCTGCAGCCACCCTTGTCCCCCAAGCCAAGTGCCATGGAGGCAACACCCCAGCTCCCACAGTTCCAGGGATGCTGCTCACCCAGCTCAGGCTAGGCTGCACCCCTTCTCTTCCTCCTCCTCCTCTGTCTCCTCCTGGACCATTGTCCCTGAGCCAGCACTGGGCAGGGGAAGGAAGCCACATGGAGAGCGGCAGTGTCCACTTTCAAATGCTGCATGGATCCACAGCATCCTCCTCCAAACCCACCAACAGCTGCAGTGTTCACCCCAAATCCCATAAAGAGCTGCACCATCCAATTCTGAGTCACTTCCAGCATCCACTTCCAAATCCCATGGGCAGCCATGATGTTCACCTTCAAATCCCCAAAAGAGCTGTAACATCCACTTCCAAATCCCATGGACAGCTATGGTATCCACCTCCTAACCTCACCAAGGGCTGCAGTGTCCATCTCCAAACCAAACAGGAAACTGCAGCATCCACTTCCAAGCCTCATCAGGAGCTGCAGGGCCCACCTTCAACCCCATAGGGAGCCACAGCATCCACCTCCAAGCCCCAGTGCTGACCTTCTGCCATGCCCCAGCATGCCCGGCACACATGCCCAGCTGCTCCAGCAGAGCCATGGGCTCAGCAGTGACAGCAAGAGCCTTCCTGGAGCGGATGCTATGCTGCTGTCCCTGGGGCGACTCCGGGGCAGCTGGGCCCAGTGTGGCTGCAAACACTTGTTGTTGTGAAATTCCTCCTCCTCCTCCCTCCCGAGCACGCACGCACACAGGCACCGCCAAGTAATCAGGCTTTAGAGGAGAAAAGCTGCAGGGCTTAGTGGAGCAGGAACCCACGTCCCCACCCCGGCGGCAGTTGGGGGAGGGTGGCACTGGGAGGAGGCCCCTCGCCCACCCCATCCCTCCATCCTGGCTATCCCGGCACCCTCCTCTCCAGAGCCCAGACAGGGATGTGGCCACGTGTGGAGAGCTCTGCTGAGACCTCACTCCTGTGTAGGGGTGGTGCAGCAGAGCGAGGGGCATCCCTGCACCCCCACACCCTACTCCTGCTCATCCATCACCCTTCGGATCCCCTTCTCCAGTGCAACCCCAGGAACCCCACAATAGCCCAGGAGGACCCTTTCCCACGGGTAGAGCTTGGGCATCGCTGTTAAAACGCTGATGGGGGCAAGGTCCTTGTGCCAACTACCGTGGTACCGGCTGCGGAAGCAGCCCCGGTGTCTCTCTCCGATGCCAGAGCCGGCTCGCCCACGGAGAAACCCCCCCGCCCTGGCTCTGAAAACCGCTTGCTTCAGCTGCTGCGGGATTTAAGATGCAGCGCGGATCGATGCAAGGCTTGGGCTCCAGCCGGGAGCTCGCCAGGCCACGTGGGGAGGGAGGGCTGCGGCGGCAGGACGGGCTGCCCTTCCCCAGCATCCCACTCCACGCCAGGCGGGGGGATGCCGGGCAGCCGTGAGGTGGAGTGCACCCCAAAGGGATGACGAGGTGCTGGGAGGATGGGTGAACTGCTGCCATGCAGCTGAATCACCCGTCCCCTCTGCCAGGGAGGTGGGGGACCTGTCTCTGGAGACCTCAGGACGGGTCACACCTTAGCGCCGACAGCAACGGGCGCTGGGGCCGGAGCGGGGAGCGCGGCAGGAAAAGCACCGGACGGGAGGATGTGAGATAAAGCGCCCGGTGGTGTTATCTCACGCCTGCCCGCGGCCGCCTTTCCTGCGGCCCTGCGCCTCTTCCGCCCGCCCGCCGAGCTGGCCGTGCAGGGAGCCCGGCCAGCTCGGCCCGGGATTTGCCACCCTGCCCGCTCGCCCCGTGGCATCGGAACCACCGCGCCGCGGGGCTGCCGGGGAGGTACGGGTGGTCTCCAGCCACGACTGCTGGAGATGTTCTGCATCGCCCTGGCAAAGAGCTGGGTCCTGCCCGCATGGGTCACCCCACGGCCCCACCGCGGGCTCCAGAGGCGCCGAAGTGCGGAGGACACCAGCTGAAGCCACGCCGTGGTCACCATTTCCACCAGTTCCCATCTTCTTCTGCAGCCAGACATACCGTCCAACCTCCCTGGCTGGTCCCACCATGCCACACGGATCGGCTGCCAGCAGCTCTGAGCCCCCGCTCGCAGCCCCCTCCCCTGGGGCGACGGCTGCGCAGCCTGGCACAGCCCCCCCGAGCACCGCGGCTGCGGGACAGGGCCACCCCAGCCCACCCGGTGCAGCCCCCCGCAGCCACAGAGACGCCGGGCACAGCGCCGTGGCCGCACTCAGCCCCAGCGGCGCAAGGCAGTGCCCGCTGTTGGCACGGGGTGCGGCGCCGAGCCGTGCCGAGCCGTGCCAGCGGCGCCACCGCACAATCCTGCCATTGTCCCGGCCGCCGCTTTGCCTCCGCCAGCTCCCACCATCTGCAGCCACCCGGCGCTGCCCTCCAGCCCCCGGGGCCACCGCGCCAGCAGGCGCCGGACACCGCGGCCGTGCCAGCTGGGGCGGGTCTGTCCCCACGCTGTCCTCGCCAGGCACCCCAGACCGGGGTGCTGGGGGTACGTGGCTAGTTCACGTAAAAGGAGGGTCCCCCGGCCTGACACCGTGGGACCACCCAGCGCAGCAGTTACCGCTGCTCCTCGCCAGCCGCTGCCCGGCCCCGTCGTTAATTGCAGCGGGGGGAGGAATTAATGATCTTAATCCCTTCTTTATGATTGACCCGAGTAAAGACGGTGAGGGCCCCCCCGTCCCGTTTCTGCCCCTTTTCCGGCCCCCATCCCTTGGGGAAGGCGCCGGGCAGCGTCATCTGGGTCCCTGTCAGAAGGTGCTTAGTCCCGGCCGCGGCATTAAGGGGCACGTGATGGGCTCCCTCGCCCGGGTCTTTGCACGGGGCAGCTTAACAGCCTGGAGGGACGCCAGGGTTCAAGGGGACACCACCAAGGTCGGGAGGCCCCAATCCACACCCAGGGGTTCCCAGGCCTTTGCAGGACACTGTCCCTCCCCTGCAACCAACCCCCTGCCAGGTCCAGGGTCCAGAGGGCAGGGGGTCCCAGGGTGAGGGACGGCACCTCCCGTGGAACATGCTGCCATGAGAAGCTACGGCTGCCCCATCCCTGGAAATGTTATAGGCCACATTGGAGGGTGACCCAGTGACTCCAGGGTTTGGAGTAACCTGGTCTAGTGGAACGTGTCCCTCCCCATGGCAAGGGGTGCAATGAGATGATCTTTAAGGACACTTCAAACCCAAACCATCCTGTGATTCTGTGATTTCCATGGGTCACCCCAAAGACCTGCATCCCAACAGCCTGGAATGCTCAGATGGGGCAAGGCAGCTGTGCTCTCCCTCGGCCCTGGGAGAGAAAAAATGGGATGCTCCTCTACCCGGGTCTTCCCCCAGCTCTCAGCACCACACCACCCCTCACCTCCTTCGCTCTGCCCCAGGGCTCCCTGCACCCCAGCACACAGGGGACCGCTCTGCAATAGTCCTGACAACGCCAAAATAAATAAAGGTTGCAAAAGGATCATCTCTGGTGGTCTGGAAAAACCCCTCCCAGCCCATGGACTGAGTGCCCCCAGTTGCAGGCACCATTCACTGTCAGAGGGGAGCAGGAGAGGAGCTTTGCTTCTCCTAAGAAATGACAAGCTGCAAATTCCAGCTGGCTCCCCTGTGTTTTCGTTGCATGGCTGGAAAGCCATCAGCTCCTGCTGACCTAAAAAGTCTCGTCTTCAAGAAAGAACTTCTGCGTTCCTTTAATTTTAAATAAATCACCCTCCTCCCAGAAAAGCCGCCGGTTGGTCAGCCGTGCACAGACACAGCGTAAAGGGAGAAGAAAGCAGCAAAGCTGAAGCCGAGCTGCTCCCGGGCTCCAGAAACAAAAGGAGAAAATCAAAATTCGCCTTTTTTCTAATCCCTGGGCGCTGGGTGGGCACTGGGGGCGGTGGCTTTGTCCGCCCACAGCAGACAGGGGATGAGGACGGAAGGGACCCCGGCGTCTTTTCAGCCCGGAGAAAGGCTGCAATTGTCCCCTCCGCCGCGTTTTTGTCCCCACTTCCTCTCCCTCGCCGCGTGGCCGCCCGTCCAGCATGGCCCCCACCTCCTCCCCAGCACCATCACTCCCTGCTGATGGATGGATGGACAGACAGACAGATGGACAGACTCATCCGTGCCATGGACTGACCAAAGTAGGGTGCCCACCACCAGCATGTGCCCCTCTTGAAGGCACCCCAGGAAAGATGTAGGTCAAGGGAGGCCGCAGCCAGAGGCACCTTCCCCTTGCAGCTCCCAAGAGTGGCTGGAGGTGGTTCCTGTGCTCCTCAACTGCCCCGGCCAACAGTGGACAGGACCTTGAGATGGCCAGGAGCACGGGACCATAGGTGGTAGAAGTGATGCATGGGGAGACAAGACACCCCGGAGGCATCCTGGTGTCTGAAACACATCCTGGGATGAGACACCCGGCAGGTAGAACAGCACCACAGCCCTGTTGCACTGTCACAAGCCAGAAGGTCCAGCAGCAACCCAGGTCAAAGGCTCAGGAGAACAAGCTCCACCAGAACAAGGTTCACAGCAGCTCTGACCCCAGCACCACAACAGCTGACTCAGCTAGCAGGTGCCCATTTCCACAGCACAGTGAACCTGCTGTTCCCTCCACCAGGTGACACAGGTCAGCTGAAACAGGCAGTGATGTGTTATCACAGCCTCACCAGCCAGATGTCCAGCAGCAGGTGAACCAGGAGAGAAATCAATCCATGATCTCCCAAGGCTGATTATCCCTACAGGACACCCATCCATGGTGCCTGATAACCAGGTGCCTGAGGCAAAGACAAGCCTGTTATTTGCAAGCCATCACCTCTGTCAACCCAAGAGCCCCCAAGCTCTGCTCTCCACATTCAGCTTCCCAAAAACTGGTCCAGCCAGAAGATCCACTCCTGGATGTACCATGGAAGTTACCATCACCCATCACCTTTTCTCCAAACATCAAGAGAGGACACCCAGGCCTGAGGAAAGTTGGGGCAGTGCTGTGAATGATCAGGCTCACCATGGGTGGGTTAAAGAGCCAGAGATATGACGGGTCGAGATACGACAGGTTGCCAGATGGGCAACTCACACGGACATAGTTCATCTCTTGTGCTCCAGAACATCCTTCGAAGGGCCAGTCATGGCAGCCACTCTGCTTGTCTCTGCTGCCGAGGTGACACTGAGGGATGTTAAGAAGCCAACTCCTGAATTAAAAAGGCCATGGAAGATTAAACCCAGCATCTGGAGTTTGCCCTGGAAGCAGATGGCAAATCATCACGGTGCACAGAGTGGCTTTCACCCGTCTCCTTCTCACAGGCAGCCACTCAGCCCTCAGGTTGATGTGGTGATGTCCCTCAGGAGCAACTCTGGACACATAACACAGGGTGGGGCAGGATGTGTCCTGCCAGGCACATCCTCAGGGACAGTGTGGTGAGGCCATGCCACATCCTGCTGAGCAGGCAGGAGGTGATGCCACCTCCCCAGATGGGCTCCCTCCACCAGGGATCCAGCAAGGGCACGTTTTTTCCCACTGGTGCTGGGTTTTTCCGTGTAGCCCCGTGGCTGCTGCAGGCTTCCCAATCTGCCGGCACAGCCACACCTGGATGCCTGACTCAGGCGACACCCTAGAGCCTATCACCAGCGTGCCCTGGATTTCCAAGGAGCTTATCATCGTGGAAAGGACAAGGAAGTGCCCAGGGACACCACCGCCTCCATGTACATCCTTGAACCTCACCCTGTGGCCCCGGCACAGCTGGACCCACCACTGCAGGGACCGACCCGCGCCCGGGGCTGCCCCAGCTGGGAAATGTGGCTGCGTCCTGCCTCCGCGGGGTGGTGGTTACGGATTAAGGAGTCTTAAATGTCAGACGACCAGGCGCTCCCTAGAAATCCACTTATCTCCGCTGCCACTCGGAGCGGCCAGAGCCGGGCGGTTATGGAGATAACGCGATTTGAAGCGTCCACCCGAGCATTGCAGGGCTGCGGGTGCCCTGCGGACAACGCCAGGCACCTCCTCCCCTCCTCCACTCGCCCAGCTGCTGCCCAGAGAGCCGGGTGACGGCCACACTGCTCAGCCCGGGGGCTGCACCCACCTGCGTGGTCCCCCCCTTCCCCAATTCCGGGGGATGAGGGAGGCTTGGCAGCCTCGGTGCTCATCCATCCCCCCCTGTGCCAAAGCTGCACCAATTCGCTGCCCAAATCCTAAAACGACTGTAACTAAAACCTACCAGATTGAGCCTGGGGAAGACCCCCCCCCGCCTCTCCCCCCTCTCCAAATGGGATTGAACAGATCTGCTCTCGCACGAGCCCAGCTCGCAGCCAAGCAGCATCTGACATTCACGCGCCGTGGCACGGCTCTGCCGCTCGCCCACTCCCCCCGGCTTGGCNTCCTCTGCAAACCCCCTCCAGACCTTCCTGGAGGGACTCTTTGGCCCAACTAGTTCCCCATGTTCTGTCCACCGAGTGAGGTCGCCGAGGTGATCCAGGGCTGTGAGGTTCAGGGGACCAGGCAGAATGACTCCAGGGCATTGGGGACAGGTGGGCAGGGGCAAGCGCTGCCGAGTGGCAGATGCCAACAACAACGGGCATCCCAGCAGGACCCCCAAAGAGCTGGGGGGCTGAAGGTGGCTTTGCCCGGGGGAGACCCACACATGGCCTGCCCAGGCCTAGCTAAGACGTGTGAATCACTCTGTTAACAGATGGGGCAATTACAGTGTCAATTACTTGAGGTCTGACCTACAACCAGGTCACAGAGAGACCCATCGGCATGGGCAGAGTGAAGGGAAGTTAGTTAAAAACAAGGGGAAAAGTTGTAGGCACAGTCGTATGGGAATACTGAATGGCAAAGAGCCCCAAAGCCATCAGTGCCACCTTCAGTGGTGTTCCAATCTGTATGTGCCACCTCCAAGTGCCACCTCTGATGGTGCCCAAATCTATCCATGCCACCTCCAAGTGTCACCACCAATTATGCCAAAGTCCATTAGTGCCACCACAAGTGCCACCTCCAGCAATGCCCAAATCCATCAGCGCCATTTTCAAGATCAGCTCCAGCCTGGAGAGGTCCCCTTGTGCTCCCAGCTCTCTCAAAACCTCATCAAAACCTCACAGACTCAGCCGTGCCATGGACTGACCAAAGTAGGGTGCCCACCACCAGCATGTGCCCCTCTTGAAGGCACCCCAGGAAAGATGTAGGTCAAGGGAGGCTGCAACCAGAGGCACCTTCCCCTTACAGCTCCCAAGAGCGGCTGGAGGTGATTCCTGTGCTCCTCAACTGCCCTGGCCAACAGTGAAAAAAAACCTCACAACCTCATCCCTCTCTCAAAACCTCATCCCTCCACATCCCATCAGGCAGCTCCATGATGGCAGAGCACAAACCGAGAGGCTGCTCCAGATCCCAGGAGAGCTGGCACTGGGATGGGCCCGTGCACCCATGCCAGCCCCTGCGTCACTGTCACCACTTGAGAGCGCCGGGGCCAGCTCAGTGCATTTGAGATTGGCCATTAATGGGTGGTGGGGACCTTATGGTGCTCAGTGATGAGATCCCAAGTGCCCACAATCCCTGCTCCTGAAGGCAACCGCTTTGGAAGAACCACCTTTCCCAGCAGGAAGGCGACGGCCCCGTCGGAAAGCCGCCGGCCCTGTTGGAAAGCGGGTCCGCAGACGGCAGCTATTGACAGATGTCCAAGAGGACGGCGAATAATCCCGTCTTCCTCTGGGAGGATTCGGGTCGCCCTCGCCCTCACCGGGGGTTTATCCATTGTCTGGATCTGCCGGCGGTTGTTATTTTTGGTCAGCACCGCGTTTTGCTTGGCCTCACTGGCAGGAGGGAAATAGGAGGAAGAAGAGAAATGGGAGGAAGGCTGCTTGGCCAGCGCTTGGCGGGGGGAAGACCAGCTCAGCTTTGGGAGGGGGCAGTGAGGCACCCCACAGCCCTCAGGGAGTCCGAGTCGGTCTCTTCCCAGACCCACAGCCTTGCTGAGCACAGCCAAAATTCACCACAGTGACGGGGCTGGCACCATCCCATCCCCACTGGTGTCCAGGGGAGTTGCTTCCAGTAAGCCCAGTGGGCCAGAGGCTTGGGAAGTTTTGGGGTACAGGTTTTGGGAGGCAGGCAGCAGTCAGGGTTCTCTCTGTCACCAAAACCCAGTGCAGGGGAGTTCTCTGAGGGATGGGCAAGCCCTGCCCGCAGACCCACACGTGTCTCAGGCCCATGCAGACAAGCCAAAAAAAGCTGGGTAGCTTCAGGAAGACAGATTCCCAACCTGCTCTGACCCCCTGGGCTGTGGACTACCATTCCTCACACCTCACCCTCAGCACTGCAGCATCCCAACAGCAGGCCAGCCCTGCTGGCGGGTCCTGTCCTCCCTGGTAGCTCGGAGCTCACCAACACGGCAGGGTACAGCTCAGCCAGCCCCTGAGATCCTCACCTGTGTCACTACGGAGGCACTAGTGAGACTCTGGAACAGGTCACCCGGAGAAGCTGTGGCTGCCCCATCCCTGGAAGTGTCCAAGACCAGGTTGGATGGGTTTGGAGAAACCCGGGATACTGGAAGGTGTCCCTGCTCATGGCAGAGAGTTGGAATGAGATGAGCTTTAAGGTCCTTTCCAATCCAAACCATTCCATGATTCTATGATTCTATCCTGCTGAGATAGGTACAAGTGGAGGCAGAGCTGGGCTAAGAGCATCCAAGAGGATGTTCCTGGGGAGAAGACACAGAAATGCCTCAAGTCTTCTCCCCATCTCCCCAGAAGTGATGCAGGGAGTATCCCCTCAAGGCAGACTTGCCATCCTTCTCCACGTCTTTCCACCACCTCCCAGCTTGCCTGCAGAGCAGGAAGACAGGATAAAGATGCCTCCCCGCTCCGTGGGATCTCGCTCCTACAAGAGATGGAAGGCATGAGCACAAAACCGCCTCTCCCGAGCTTTCCCCACGCTCAGCACCGCTTGTCATTCAAGCAAACCCCGTGGCCTTTAAGCTGCCAAGGTACCAGAGCTGCTCTGGAATCGGAGTTCGCTCGGCTCCTGCCCTGGAGCAAGGAATCTGAAACGCTGCCACTGGAAACGAAACAGAGCATCCGTCATTTTACTTGCCAGAAATATATCCAGCCCCCAAAAAAAGAAATACTGCCTGCAAAAGAGCCAGCAACAAAGCCCTCGATTCCACCGGTGAAGCAGAGCCCGGCGTCGGGCATTTCCACTGGAATTCTAATTCTCTGCCCAGTTCAAAATCACCCAAAATAAAACAAGCAGCAGGGCCAGGTTTTGTCCAGAGGGGCCAGAAGAAGGGCTCCAGGTCATAATCAGAAGCTCTCACCTAGGATGCTACAAAGAAAATGCATGAGTTTGGAAGGAAAAGAGGCAGGTGGCAGAGGCAGGGCTGGAGGGGATGAAAGGTCCAAAGGAGCACAGCGAAGCGCCAGCAGCCCTGCCGCGGGGATGTCCAGGGGAACCCATCCTGCCCACGGCATCCTGCCTGCAATCCTCCCAGGCAGGCAGCTCGTCACCCCCAGCCATTCCCAGTCGCATCCCCAGGAAAAGCAGCAGCACGTTCCCAGCCAGCCCAGCCCCCAGCCCAGGCACGCCAACCCAAATATCTGCGAGAGGCGCTCCCCTCCCTGGGAACGGCGACTCGCCGCAGAGTTCACATGCCCCAGCAATGCCTGATTAAACTCCCAAACTCCAAGGGAATACCCCTGAGGCTGTCTGAAGATAAGCTAGGAGCTAGGCTGCTCTCAGGAAATGCAGGAACTGGGAAAGAGCAATCCCCTTTTTTTTTTTTTCCCTTTTAGATCCAGAATAACACAGAGCGAACCCCGGTGCTCTCTAGCTCAGACACAAGCTGAGCTCGCTGCTGTGCACCCCGAGAGCTTCCTGCTCCCTGAGGCATCACAGGTGACTTTGGGTGCAAGCCAGATCCTGCTGGAGGCATTGGGGATGGAACCGGAGAGCCCAGGACAACTCCAGGCAGCACAGGCAAGAATGCTGGAAGGTGCAGAGCAAAAGGACAGTGCTGGAGCACTGGCAGACAGGAGGGTGCTGCCCAGGACACTGGGTGCCAGAGGATGGGGACACTTGCTGCCAACACCTCCAGGACTGGGACGCTTGGCAGGTGCTCCACCATTTTGGTTCACCCTAGGGAACACCTCAGGCACTGGTTTCACTGGTCCTCGGGTCTCCTGCATCCCTCACTGTCTTCTTCCCTTCCTTGAGCTTTTCCACATTGGATGGTCATAGCACTAGACCCAGATCTCCCAAGCCATCTGCACACTCAAGGGCAAGGGCGGCCGAGGAAACCATGTTAATGCAGCACCCAAATAAACAGGCAAACTGGAGCATCCTGGGATCAAGAGGAGGATGATGCTCCTCTCTTCTGCACCTGCTGGATCCCAGGGAGCGACCAGCATCTCATCCTCCAGGAGAGCGGAGGCACAGGGAGGGATTGTACCACCTCTTGGGGACCAGGGAGCCCCAAGAGTGCCCCGTCCTGGCTGATGGTGGGGACCCTGCAACACTGGCATCAGTGGTGACCAACTGTCCTCAGACACAAGGTCTGCCTCCAGCCAGCCATGGCTGGGGAGACGTGCACCCAACACACAGCGTGCTCTCGGGTGAGCAAACATGCCTGAGGCCAGAGGACACGTATGGGCTGACCCAAGCCAAGCTCTCCTTCAGAGATTCCTCTTGGATACCTTTCTCGGTTCTTAATGCTTCTTCAAGAGTCAGCCCGAAATGAAAGGCATCTTCCTTCCCCACACATGGCAACAGAGGATAGAAAAACAGCACTGCTGGGCAACCTGCTGGCAAGAGTTATTAGGAAAACCGTTCCTGGAAAACAGCTCCCAAAAAACTGGCGGGGCCATGATGGGGTGGCAGGGCAGGGAGGGGCTGTACCAAGGCCCAGCTTCTGTATTTGACTGGATACCAGTCTGACTGCAAGAAAACATTGGGGCTGCTATGGAACACTCAGATTGTCCCTGGGGGCTCTGCACAGCCATGAGACCTCACTGTGGCCTCTCCATGCACGAAGGGGGTATGGAAGATGGATGGATAGAGACTTCTCACCATGGCCTGCTGTAACAGGACAAGGCACGAGGGCTTTAAACTGGCAGAGGGCAGGGGTAGAAAGATATTAGGGGGAAATTCCCTGTGAAGGTGATACAGGTTGCCCAGAGCAGCTGTGACTGCCTCATCCCTGGAAGTGTTCAAGGGCAGGTTAGACAGGACTTGGAGCAACCTGGGCTAGTGGAAGGTGTCCCTGCCCATGGCAGGGGGCGAACGAAATAGTCTCTTCTGACCCAAAATATTTTCTGATTCTATGGCAACTTTTAAAAAGCACAGGTGACGTGGGAGAAGCAGGCAGATCCTAAAGAACCAACCCCAGGACACTCGGAAAGCAGAGCTGGAGTCCTGGGAAGGAGGAAGGGGTCACCATCACCACCACCAGCCACAGCATGAGTCAGGATGGGAGGACCCTCAGCTGAAAGAGCTGCAGGACTCACAGTAAGAAAGAGAGAGGTTCACTCTATGACCTCAAGGAGAGCAGCCATGGAAAATCCCATCTACAAGCTGTCACAACATAGAGGAAGATAGGGAAGGGCCACAAGACCGAGCCTGGGGAAGCTGAAGCATGAAGGAAACACTACTTGGCGGGAGCTGGAAAGGGCTTATCACACTGGAGACATGCTTTGAGGAGAGTGACTGCAGGGTGTCAGCCTGTCTGGGCTCACTGCTCCTTCCTGGCCCCAAGCTCTGAGGGGCTACACTAAAACTGGAGCTAGATGTCAGTGCTTCTGCCTTCCCTTGCTTCCCAGGTGGCAGGCTGGAATGACAAGGAGCAAGTTGAACGTAGCTGGTGTCTGCCACATGGTGGTCCAGCCCTTCGCCAGCAAGCCCGGGGTGGGTTCAGGACTCCCAGCCTGCTGCCAGGACCTGCCTGTAGGATTGGTGACCCTTCTGCAAGAGAACCATCCTCCCTCACCAGGGAAGGGTGTGATCCCATCTGAAACCCATGTCCCCATCTCTGGATGCGTCTTCCCACAGCACTGGTAAGTTCCCAGCATGGGAGGGAAGCTCCAGAGCACAAAGCTCCCCAACAAATGGGTTCCCACTGCCCGCTCTCAGCTTCCATGATGAACATCCTCCTCAACTTGCTGCTTCCCCAGCCCCCTCCATCCCATCCTCCTCCCTCTTCCCCATGCCAGAGGGTCCTGCACCTTGCCCTCAGTGGCATGATCCATGGAAGATGAGTCCAAACAAGGCTGGAGGATGAGCCGGGGCTGTGGGATGAGCTGGGCAGGGAGTGCCCACAGAATCCATCCCCTAACAAGCTGGAGCACCAGCAGATAGGGACTTGGTGGTGGTGGATTCAACAAAAAGAAACCTATCCTTGTGTCCGCAATGAGCCACTGGAATTTTAGGGACTGTCCACTACATCTCCCTCAGTGTTCTGACAAAGCTGTTTCCATGCCACAAGCTTCACAAAGATCTGTCTGAGGGGGGAGAAGGGGGTTTCCTACTATCATAGCACCTGACACTTTTGACATAAGGCACATCTAGGTTAAGGTAGAAAAATTCCCAAGCAATTCCTGACCAGGTTCCCCTTGACCAGTGTGGCTTCCCCATCCCCATCCCCATCCCAGATGGACCTACCTGCCCTCCCTGTACTTTTCTCCTGCACACTGAGATGCTGAACGACAGCACCCGGAGGGGGAACATCCTCTGAGGATTTTTCAGACAAAAAATGTACTTTTTCATCCTGTTGATGCATTTTAACAAGGCAACAAAGCCAAATCCTGGTGCCAGGGCTGCAGCCCTCACTATCCCAAGGGAAGCAGCCAGCACCCACGCCGGGGATTCAGGATGGGTGTCTCCAGAGGATGGCCACGGGCGTCCTCGTGTCCCCGCAGCAGCACCCCCGCTTCAGCTCAAGGGGTTTAAGCTGAAGCAGTGCAAGTCCCCGCTGCAGCCCCCCGAGGTGTAAGGCTCCCTGAGCTCTTAATGGGCTTACGGAGCCGCCGGGACCAGAGCAGCTCCCCCAGCGCAGCGCCCGGGGGGACTTACAGGCATCCCCGGCTGGCAGCCCCACCCGCCGCCGTGCCAGGGGCCACCCGCCAGCCCCGTCCCGGACGGCGCCGAGCGCTCAGCCCGCTCTCTCCCCATCCCAAATCCCAAAAGCCTCCTCCTGCTCTCCTTAAGGATGTGTGTCCCCCCAGGCCCTACAGCAGGCCCGCTCCCCCCAGGCCATGCCACCAGCCTGGCACCCACGCCTCCCTGTCTGCACCTGTAACCTGTGCCCCACACTGGCACCCCACTCTGGTTCCCGCTCCACTCCTCACCCCATCATGACTGTGCACCCCCACATCTCACCCTACACCTGCACCCCACACCTCAGCCCCCATCATCACCCAGGGCCATGCTGAGACCGCGCTGAGCAGCAGGACCAAGGGGTGCCCGTCACTGGGGCAGGGCCAGCTGCAGATCCTCCCCACTCTGGGGGGTTCAGACCCCCTCAGATTCAGGCTGGGGGCAAAAGCAGCATGTGCTACACAGCCTGGTAAGGCTGGAGGGGCCAGCACATCATCCCCCACCATCCCCGGGAAATCCTATTTTTCCAGGCTTGGATCAAGCACAGTGGACTGGGAACAACGGCCGGCAGGAGCGGGGCCATCCAGGGAAAATCCTACTGGAAAGCAGTAAAACCCCATTCAGTAAAACCCCATTCTCAACCAGCACAAGTTTTGGAGAGGCAGCCCCTGGCTGGATGCACCCCGGCAGGGAAGGCTCTGCCCTCCTCTTCATCCTGTTTTGGGGGTTTAGACTTTGTGCCTTTTGGTTTTTCCAGAGGGGAAATATTTTTTAAAAGCAAAAAAAAAAAACCCCAAAACCTAAGAACGTTACTGAGCTCCTGTGAATTCCCTATCAGCTGCTATACACGCACATGGCACAGAAAAATCCTTAGCAAATTCCTGCTGAAAAATAATAAAAAAACCAGGAAAGCCCACCAAAGGCTGAGCTTGCCGGACACAGCACGCCAGGAGGGGCTGACAGAGCTGTTACGGTCTATTGGGCCAATAATCCACAAACTAAGACAGATTTATTGTACATGGCAGATCCTAACAGCTCCAAAGAAACCATCACTGTCTCCTGGCGCTTAAAATTCACTTTCTTGGGGGGGAAAAAAAAGGGCCAAAATATGGCTTTATGAGATAAGATGCGTGGTTGGACCATTCTGTGACAGGCAGAAGCCTGTGCAAACACATACCCGGCTCTTTTTTTTCCTTGGTATATAAATATATAAAATATCTCCTCTTCCAAGGCAAGCGCGACTGCATTAGCCGTCGGAGCGCTGTCCTTACCACCGGATTACCCGGCTTGGTTTCACCTCCCTTAGCAAGATGGATTTGCAGGGATGTTGTTTCCGCCTCGATATTACCGATCAAAACCAGGGGGAGATAAAAAATCAAGTTAATTAAAGCTAAATTGAGCCCCTGCATCCATCTGGCTTGCTGGGATGGGTGAGTCTGGGGACCCTCTCCTTGGAAGGTGTAAGGATCTGAGAAGGGAGATGCTGGAGAGGAGAGCAGGCTCTTCCCACTGGCGTGACAGTGATGGCAAGCCTGGGATGGGAGGATAGTTTGATGTTGATGATGATAATAAAAATAATAGTATTAAAAAGGTCAGAGCCGGTGCTTTCCCTGTTTCTGGCAGACAGGACCCCAGCCAGCGTGGAGCAGCAGGCCAAGAGCGGGATCAGCCCGATCCCGTCGGTAATTGCGGCGTCTGTTCGAATCTCCGCAACGCTGGAAATCACGCTGGGCCCGGCTCAGAGCTTCCCGGCGGCTGATCATATCGGACGGGGATCAAAGAGGCTCAGCTTACGGGTTTAGCGAGCGGCTCGTCCCAGCCGGCGCTGCCGCCGAGGGGGGGCCGGGCTCCGCTCGCCCGGGGGGGGCCGCGCACCCGGGATGCTCCTGGGAAGCTCGGAGGGTGCGTGGGAGTGAGCATCCCTCAGCGGGGCGATGCCTGGGGGATGCCCGGTGGAACGGCCAGCCCGGAGCACCCCCGGCATGGACGGTGGATCGGCTGCGCCGTGTGTCTGCCCTGACAGCCCCCACCAACCCCCGGCCGCACCCCGAAACCGTCAGGGCTGTTGCGGCGTGAGCGAGGAGCAGGCAACCAGGAGAGAAGCTCTTGGAGACTCGGAGCGATGCCCAGGGGCAGGGATGGGTGCGTGGAGGGGGGGTTGCATGGATGCCCCAGCTGCAGACCCCGGCTGCACCCCAAAACCACGCCAGGGGTGCGAGCAGTGGGATGCTGGGCCACACACGGGCAGCAGCTTTCAGCTGCACCCGGAGCCGCGGAGCGATGCCCGCGGGCAGGGACGGGTGCAGGGAGGGGCTTTGCACGGATGCCCCGGCTCCAGCCCTCCGGCCGGCAGTGCAGCAGCGGGAAGGGATGTGCCGGGACTGGCCGGGTGGCTCCAGGGAGGGAGTTGAACGAGTAATTAGAGCAGGAGGCTGTGAGTCAGCAAACGATGCGTAACCTCGGCGAGGCTGACAATGAGGCAAAAGATGGCAGTTTCGACCGAGAGCGCTGGCTGAAAGGGCACATTTAGATATGCAAAAAGCAGAAACTCCTGACAATCCCAGGGCTGCGACCCGCTCGGCAACCCGTGCTGCTCCGGAGCCGCCGTCTGCCGCTGAGCTCTCGACGCCTTCCTCCAAAATCATTGTGAATAGAGACATGGGTGGGCGCAGCCCCGACCCCACGGGGCGAGGTAGTGGGGATCGCTCCCAAAAAAACAGCGGCCAGGGGAAAACACCGGGCAGCCTCTGCTCCGGCACCCCATGCTGCCTGCGAAGTGGGACAGAACCGGGCTCGGCAGCTGACCTTGCTCCGGGTGCCCCGGGGAGAAGCGCAGCCGCGGTGCGCTCCAGGATGGATACTAAGGTTTGGCTTGGAAGCAAACCCCAGCTCCAGCCACAGGCTCGTCCCCCCCGTTTTGGGGGGCTGCATCAGGGCTGCAGGCAGGTACAGCCGCCCTCGGCGAGAAGAGTTTAATTAACCCCGGAAAGCGATCGTTAAACGGCCGGCCCGGGTAATCGATGCGGAAGGGGCAGCTTTGCTGCCGAGGGACCATCTGCTCCGGGGAGCGATGGCGGCTCCTCGTCCCCCCCGTCACCCCGCGCCTGCCGGGAAGCGGCCGC
>WAAG01086684.1:0-10283 GCA_013390105.1 Tichodroma muraria | reverse complement strand
GATTTCCGACACCACACGGCCCCCCCGGCACGAAGCCCACCGGAGGGTCCCTCCGGAGCGGGGCATCCCCCCCGCCCCGACAGGATGTGGCTGAAGCAGAGCTGGGCAGGGATGTGGCCAAGCACCCCTCTCGCCCCACAGCTATTTTCACCCCTGGGANTATGGCCGCATTCCCGGGCGAATACTCAGAGGGATGCTCTCAGCATCCCGGCATCACCCCGGATACGTCATCCTGGCCTGGGGCACTGTGTCCCCTCCCACCCCCCAGCACCCCCAGGCCTTTCTCCAACTCTGAATTTCCAAGTTTCTCCTTATTTCCACCCAATAAATGATGGCGGGTGCTCAGGGGCAGTAAGGCTGGGTGTGGTGCATCTGCTCCCGAGGGAGCTACACCCCACTACAGAGAACTGACTCCAGCTCTGGGATGGGGTTCCTGGGCAGGTCTAGGGTGGACACAGGAAGACCCCTGACCCCTCAGCCCATAGTCATCCTCCAGGAGAGCTTTGGGAAGCAGCTGGGGGTGCAGCCAAGAATAGCATCCCAGGGCAAAGCCAGCCAGAGTATGGAAAGGCATGATTTTGTCCTCCAGGATGGGACTTGGAGACACCAGTGTCCCTCCCAGTGGTGTCCCTCTCCTATGAGAAGACCTTCTGCAATCATCACACCCTGACCAGCTCCCAGTATCAACACATCCTGGGAAACCTGTGGGGCCATGGCGCTGGCATGACCCCGTTGGGGTGATGCAGACCCTGGGCATGGGGCCACAGGCATCTCCTCCTGGTCTGGATCTGACGCCCACCCATGGGGAGGAGAGGAGCATCCAAGGAGGGGGAGAGCCACACCCCCCAGAAAGAAAGGAGCCCAAGGGTGCTTCCAGAGGAGGTGCTGGCACAAGGAACAAGCCCCAGGACACAGCATGGCCCTGAGACCAGGAAAAAGCCCTGTCTCATCCTCTTGCTTTGCCTGGGGCAGAGGGGATGGTGCAGCTGCTGCTGGCCCAGGCATGGGCAGGGTGTCAGAAGGGTTCCCAGGCCAGCAGCGTTCCAGGTGACCTGCAAAGCACAGAGTGGGCAATGCCCTCCTTGCCCCGCAAATGGATGGAGACATCTCGGGCTCCTCTTCACCTCCCCAGACCTGCAGACCCCTGGGAAGGGGACCATGGTTCTCCCCACTCCAATGGCAGCTGGCAGGGGACAGTGCCCCTGCCCCCACCCATGCCCTTCCTCACACACTGGTGCCAGTTTGAGGGCCACCCTGCTCCAGGCAAGTAGATTCAATTTCTGGTTGCCAGCACCTTTGGGAGAGCAGGCTGAGGCTCCAGCACAGAGTTGGCTGTGTGAGGCTTTGCCAGGACACTCACCTCAGTTCCCAGGGGAACATTTAGGGATATTCCTGGTACGCCAGCATTACCCAGAGTACCAGCACCCCGGGGATGAGACGACCCTTCCCATCCCTACCTGTCTGGGCAGGGATGCCCATGGCAGCCCAGTGGGAGAGCAGCCCACTGCGGGCAGGAGGCAGCAGGGGGACCCCTGAAGAGGAAGGGGGACGTTCTGCTTCCACTGCAGGAGGGAAACTGAGGCAAGGAAGGGCTGGGAAGGGCCCACTTGGTGCAGCAAGGGAACCTAGAGCCAGCTTTTCCTGATACTCGACATCCAGAGGCTCCTCTGTGCTGAGGACAGGGAGCAAAGGCAGAGCAGGAACAGCCCCCTGCCCTGGCACTGCCAGACCCCAGTATGGGACATGAGACAGGGTCACACCTCAGTGGAGTGCCCCAGAACAGCACTTAAACCCCCCCAAACCACTGCTCAACCTCTGAGCCAGTACTTAGCCCCTGAAATGGTGCTCAGCCACCCAAACAGGTGCTCAGCAGCCAAACTGGCTCTCAGCTTCCCAAAACAGTGCTCAGCCCCCCAAGCAAGGGCTGAACGCTGGGGTGCTGAACACCCCAGATAGGTGTTTGACCCCTGAGATGGTGCTCAGCCCTCCAAAACAGTGCCTGACCCCCAAGACAGTGCTCAGCCCCCTGAACCAGCCACTGAGCTGCTGCCCAGACCCCAAACTGGAGTTCAGGCCCCTAAACAGTGCTTGAGCCTCAAGTGGGTTCAATCTCCTAAAATGCTGTTTGGCTCTCATGCTGATGTTCAGCCTCCCAAAACAGTACATAACCCTCAAGTTGGTGTTCAGCCTCTCAAAACAGCAAACCCCCAAATCAGTGCTTGACCCCCAAGCCAGAACAATGCTTGACCACCAAACCAGTTGCCAGCTCCCCAAAATAGTGCTCAGCCCCTCGACCTAGTGCTCAACACCCCAAAATGCTGCTTGACCCCCAAGCCAGTGCTCAGCATCCAAAAAGCTTCATCCCAAAGGAGGGGTCAACCACTCCATGGTCCTCCCCAGGGACAGCCACTCCAGTTTCCTCCCAGTACACCTACTGGTCACATGGTCCTTCAGAACGGCCAGACAGCCCTGAGGGCGTTTCCCCAATTTCCTTTGCCTCTTAATCACGGAAAGGACACAGGAGTACCATGGCAGGGAAGCTCCCAAAACCCTGGCTGTGGGAAGGGGCATGTCCCTCACTCTGTGTGCTGGAGGGGAGCCCCCTGTCCCCTTCCCCATCATTTCCCAGGGGAGCATCACCAGTGTGATGGACAAGATTCCCAGAGCTCTGCTGGAAGCCTCCCCGACACCATAGCCATGGAGGGTGGACAAAGGTAAGGAATATTAGGCCCCTGGTTATCCTTGGAGGGGGCTGCATGGTGGGAGGGTTTGAGGGATGCAGACCAGGGACATTGGGTGGGATGAGAGCAAATCCAGTCTCTAATGGAGGTGGACTTACTCCCCACTGCCAGGGTGCCTTCCAGCCCTCTCCATCGAGCTGTGGGCCTTTGGGATGAGCTGCTGAAGCCGCCCCACGCAGCCCAGTGCCAGCTATTTCCAGGATCAGGCTGGCAGTGGTTATGGACATGGTTGTCCCCCAAAGCACCAACCACAGGCAGCAGGCAGGGACCCCCGGGGACTGGCCACAGGCCCCCCAGCTCCCCAGTCGCCCAGGTTCCCCTTGACCCCCACTTTTGGCATCTCCAGCCCCCNCAGATTTACCAATCCTCCCGCTAATCCTCCAATGCCTTCGCAAAGCAAAGGGCCCCCTCCTCCACCAGCCCCGCGGGAGTGAGTCCAGGAAGCACCCACAGCCCCGGGGTGCCTCGGGATTAGCGCTCCAGGTGATTCCGATTTTTCCCAACGAGGTTGCAATACATGTTTTTAAAGGCTTTTTTTATTTAGGGAATCTGAATGTGAGGGGAGGGAGATCCCACAGTAGTGGGGAGACAGGGGCAAAGCCTGGGGGTCTTGGCTCCACTGACAGGCTCAGATTTGGGGGAAATATTCGGGGAAAGGATGAGAAACCACTTCTTAGAGAGGATTCCATACCATTCCCTGCCTCAGTTTCCCCGTGTGTAGAGATAAAAGGTCACCCCCTCTCCCGGGGACTCAGATGGCACCAGCTGCCCCTGAACAACCATCCCTGGACAGGGATGGGAATCACCCCGGACCTGCAGATGGGAGAATTAGGGGGCTGCAGATGTGGGGACAAGAGTTCCTGTGGATGTGGGGGTTCTGGGATCCCTGTGGATGGGGGGACACGGGGCTCAGCAGAAGGGGGCAGGGAGAGCAGGGGGCTTTGTGCATGGGAGGCTCTGCAGAGAGGGGCAACAGGGGATCTGCATAAGGGGGGACAGGGGTCCCTGTAGGTGAGGGGACACAGAGCTTTGAAGATGAAGGGATGGGGTTCTCAGCAGAACAGAGGGACGGGGGTGCCTGGAGGCAGGAGGGAACATGGGGCCTTGATGGGGGCACAGGAGTCCCTAAAGAAGTGGGGACAGGGGGCTCTGTAGATGTAGGCTTTGCAGATGAGGAGGGGACAAGGGCGACAGGGTTCCCTGCAGGAGGGGACGGAGGCCCTAGCAGATTTAGGGGGACAGAGGAGAGGGGTCTCTGCAGAAGGAGTGATGAGAGATCCTTGCAGATGGGGAGGACAAGGGTCCTGCAGACACGAGAGGGACAGAAGTGACAACGGTCCCTGCAGATGGCGAGACGGGGTCCCTGCACATAGGGGAGACAGAGATCCCTACAAATCTGCCCTTTCCACGCCACCCTCCTGCTGTGCCCCCCTCACACCGGGGCTGCCCGCAGACACCCCCGGCTCGGTGGGAGGCGGGGGCTGCCAGCAGCCGTGCCCAGCCCCGAGCCCCCGCGGGCGTCGCGCCCCGGCGGCGCTGGGCGAGCTAACCGGTTATGGCAGCGCGGCCCCCGCCGCGACACCGCGCACGCTCCGCCGCGGCCGGCACCTCGCCGCGCCAGCCTGGAATTTGCAAGCTGTCCTGATGCATTAAAGCGCAAACGCCTGGCGTCCAGCTCCCAGCCCTGTGCCCGGCTGTGCCAGGCCATGGCATCCCCTCCCCGGGGACGCCGACGCGGAGCCAGCTGTCCCCAAGGGCGCCCGGAGCCACCATCATCATCTTCATCCTCCACGCTTATTTCCGCACACACACACCCAGCCCCAGCTTTAAATAGCAGAATGGGGAGACGGTGCCAGGCTCATGCTGTCACCGTGGTGAGGCAGGGCACAGTAGGGACAACAAGAGTGGAGAGTCCCCACCCGTGCTGGCACTGGGAGCAGGCAGAAGCCTGGCAGCACGGGTGACAGTGGAGCCCTCTCCAGCAGGCAGCACGCTGTGCCAACCCAGGGCATGGAGGGGAATGGGGAGACACAGATAGACATGGATGGACAGATGGATGGGATGCTCTGCTTACCATCCCAGGGACAGAGGGATGGGACCCCGAGATGGGTGCCATGGCACCCCTGCAAGGACCATGCTGGAGAGCCAGACGCAGATGGGCTGCAGTCCCCTTGGACAGCACCCATTCCATGGGGATGCCAGGGTCTCACTGTCCTGCACCCACTCTCACAAGAAGGGTGTTCTCTCACCCTCCAAGTCCACTCTCTACACTGGTTACTTCCCACAGATACAAGAGGGAAAGGTGGGGAAGGACAGCCCAGGCTGGGCACCCACAGTTCAGTGTCCAGCCAGCACCTACCATCCCATATCCCCCACCATGATGCCTTTCAGATTCCCTGAGAATCTCCAAGACCACTGTCACGTGTGCCATGGGATCCCCTCCAGGTCCTGGAGGGGACTGAGTCCACTGTGGGAGGACTGGGCACCTGCCAAGGGTGGGGGCAGAGGGGACACCCCAACCCTCTGCATGCGCTCGCCCCTCGCCCACGCATCCAGTGATGCTCCCAAATCCTTCAAGAACCCAACACCCACCCGACGGCCAGCAGGACACACTCGTTCCCCAGACAGGCAGGATGGGCTCAGCCGGCTGTGCCGATCCCAGCCAGAACGGGGCAAACAGCAGCGGGACGCCCGTGGGAGGAGGGAGCGGCAGCAGCCGGCTGGAATAGGAGTGTGAAGAAACGGCTCTTGCGTGCTCTGTCCGGAGCCAGCTAACGAGGCCATATTTGAAATGCTTCGCATACCTCCGGTCATCAGATTAGGGAGATGCAGAAGGTAAAGCAGAGGGCAAGAGGAGCGCTCCCAGCTCCCAGGCAGCGATCCTCGATCCTCCGCCGCCGCTCCGCCCCGACCGGCCGCGGGAACTGGGGGAAAAGTCCCCGGCTGGCAGCGGGGCACAGGCAGAGAGCGGCCGCGGGCACCCCGGGAGCGATGGGCGCAGGGATCTGCCTCCCTGCTGTGATCCCAGCAGGGCACGATGCAGATGCAGAAGGGAAAGGTGGGGAAGGATTACCTAGCGTGCTGCCATGTCCTGGTCACCAGCCACTGCCACCTCCCCATGGCACAGGTGAGGCCTGGACCTGTTGAAAACCCTTTCAACATTTTACAGGGGCTTACAGGAAACTCAGAGAGAGACTTTTCACCAGAGCCTGTCATGATAGGACAAGAGGTGAGGGTTTTAAACTAAAAGAGGAAAGTCTGGGATTGGATATTAGGAAGAATTCTTCCCTGTGAGGGTGGTAAGGCCTTGGCACAGGTTGCCCAGAGAAGCCGTGTCTGCCTCATCCCTGGAAGTCCAAGGCCAGGTAGAACGAGGCTTGGAGCAACCTGAGATAGTGGAAGGTGTCCCTGTCCATGGCAGGGGTTGTACCTAGATTACTTTTAAGATCCCTTCCTGCCCAAACTGTTCTAGGAGTCTACAGAAGGAGCAATATCCCACAGAGCCTCCAAGCATCATCTGTGGGCCCAGCTCACTTACCCTTCCCAAGGCATCAAATCTGCTTGGGCATGAATGGTCCTCCCTGGCCCTGCTCCAGGCCCAGGAGTGGCAGGAGAGCAGGAAGCTGCCTCTGAGCAGCAAGTGGGTGCAGAGGAATAAGAGTTCTTACAGGGTAAGAGCACCTGGATCTGGGAACACTTGGGACCCTTCAGGGTTCCCTCCCAGCACAAAGGATGTCCCAGCTCAGGCAATGGAAGATGCTTTGGTACAATGTTGGGATGTTCAACTGACAACGTCTCAGCCTTCAGTATATTCAAATGAGACACCGGGTTTAGATCTGGACTAAATCCCATCCCTGAGGGAGAGAAAGAGGTACAGAAACCACAAGGGCAAGTCTTAGCAAAAAGAAGTGAGAACCAATGACACCAAGACCCTTGGGGACACCAAGGGAAAACCCGGAGGCTGAGTGGATGGAGCTGCATTGGTTGGTTGGGCATGGACAACAACTCCACATGGAAGACTGTGGGAGATAGATATTGCCCAGGTATCCCTACAAAAAGCTGGAGCACAGGCATGGCCTCAAGGCAGATTTGCAAAGGCAAAACCAAAACATCCATCAGATGAGGGCTCCAACCACAGTCAAGCACCCACAAACCAGGAGGTGACCAGGGACAGCAGCACCAGAGCAGGCCAGAGGGGAACATGCCCAATCTCATCACACCTGAGCACAAACCCAGCCCTCATTCCTGCAGGCACCATACCCAGGGAGCTCAGCACACGCTGAGCAAACGTACGCCAGGGTCAGCCAAGGGTATCATGGGTGGCAGCAGCCACCAGAACCCACTGGAGTCACTCACAAGGCCAGGATAGCACTGTTCCCAGCTCTGCCACCACCCAGGTGACAATCAGACCCTGGGGATGAAGCCCATCTCAGAAGTGAGCCAGAAATGTCAGGCTACATGTCACCCCGTGGGCAGGTCCCACCCATCACCCACACTGTGCCCCCACTGAATCAGGGTGTCACAGGGCTGTCACAGGGCAGGGCCAGTAACCCGAGCCCTGCTCCAGCTCCCACCTCTCAGAGCTGGGAGGGTGGAGATGGAAAAGCACATCCTGCTTGGAAAACCAGAAAACAGCTTTTCTTTTTTCATTCTTTGCCACCCTTCCAGGGTCACGGCTGACACACATCCTCCCGTGCCCGGGCCACCACACTGTCAGCATCACTGTGGGGAGGTGATGCATCCTCATCCTCCCAGCACAAAGGATGTCCCAGCTCAGGCGATGGAAGATGCTTTGGTACAAGTGACACTGTTCCAGGACAAGGACATCGAGCTAGACCCACACATCCCAAGAGGAGCTCACAGCCTGGGAGCCATTAGTCCAGTCCCTTTTCCATGCCATAACCATGGATGGTGGAAACCAGGGACACCAAGGCAGCCACTGGAAAACCTTCTGACCTCAAAAATCCTTTTATCCACATAATCACAGGGTGCCACCCATGTGTAGCACAGGCTGTCATCTTGGACCATCAACACACTCCACCTGCTTGCAAGCCATGGGGAAAGACAAGCAGGAATGAAATCACTCTACAGATATAAGGGACCAGCACTCCAGCACCCCAAAAGGAGAGACTATAGGGTGGGCACATCACCAGCACTGAGATGTTGACAGACCCCAAAGCTTTTTGACTGTGGATATCAGGCTGCTGGGGGCCCGTGGCCAGGGTAAACGTGCCCTTTGGACTTTCCCAAAGGCAAAGGGACCCACAGGTTGCCCTCAGCCACTCACTGGGGTCAGACCATTCTGCTGCCTGCTGTCCCTGGAGCTCCCCTGGGGCTCCAGCCCCATGAGTGTCCCAAGGGACACAGGACATGAGTAGGGATGCAGGCTGCTCCTCACCCACATGTCCTGATGCTCCCCAGTGGGTCCCCAGGATGGCATGTCCCAGCCTCCCCCCCAGGACATGTCCCTCTGCTGAAGGCAAAGGCAGCTGCAGAGCTGATCCCCACAGCAGAGCCACTGCTGAGCAGAGTGAACTCACATTTCCTCCACTCTGGCCTGGGATTTCCCACTGGCCACCTTTGGAGATGGTTCCTCCTCCAGCCACCCCTTTGCCCACACAATTCTACTCTCCTGCCCCTCCCACACCACTGCTCCCTGCACCAAATCACAGAACAGGTTGGGGTGGAAGTGACCTTAAAGCTCCTCTCCTTTCAACCCCCTGCCATGGGCAGGGACACCTTCCACTGTCCCAGGTTGCTCCAAGCCCTGTCCAACCTGGCCTTGAATACTTCCAGGGATGAGGCAGCCACAGCTTCTCTGGGCACCCTGTGCCAGGCCCTCCCCACCCTCAGTGTAAAACATTTCTTCCCAATGTACAAGTTAACCTGTTACAGTTTAAAACCCTCACCCCTTGTCCTGTCACTCCAGGCCCTCGTCCAAAGTCCCTCTCCAGTTCTCTTGAAACTCATTTGAGCACTGGAAGGAGCTTTAAGGTCTCCCTGTAGCCTTCTCTACTCCAGGATGAACATCCCCAGCCTGTCTCCAGAGCAGAGGGGCTCCAGCCCTTGGACCGTCTCTGTGGCATCCTCTGGACCTGCTCCACACATCTGTCTGTGCTGGGGACCCCACAGCTGGATGTGGTGTCCCAAGGGGGTCTCACTAGAGCAGAGCAGAGAGGAAGCCCGTCCTCACTCCCCTGCCCGTGGTGCAGCCCATGATATACTTGGCTTTCTGGGCTGCAAGTGCACAGCACTGGCTGATGTCCCACCTGTCACCCACCGGCACCCCCGGGCATTTTCTGCAGGGCTGCTCCCAGCCCATCCATTCTCCCAGCTGTGCTGGGGGTGGGGGTGGCCCCACACAGGTGCAAGATCTTGCACTTGGCATGGCTGAACCCATGGCCAATGCCTCACACCATCTACTGCCATCCCCATCCTTTCCCAAGCCACCACAGTCCATCCATTCTCATGTCCCCAACTGGGTGGAGGGCCAGCCTCTTCCTGGGGCAGTGGCTCCCATCGTCCTCCCCAACCTGCATAAGTTTCAAGAGCGCAAATCACTTTGGGGACACGCATGCTCCATGCCTGGGCTCTGTGCAGAGGGCTGGCTGCAAGGGACAGCAGTGACAGTTGGGAGTCCCACAAGACCCCCCAAGCTTGCAGGAGTCAAAGTTGAGTCAGGGGAAAAGGAAGGGGGGAAAAAAAAAAACCAAGCCTTTTGAGTGCAATATTTTAGTTGAGCACCAGAGCATGAGTAAAGGAGGGAGCTTTTCGTGGTCTGGTGAGTTTAAGCTATGAGCTGAAAGTTTAACTATTAATACACTTAATCAAGAGGTTGTTCCTATAGCTGGGATTTTGGAAAACAAAACAGGGAGGCAGGAGAATGGTGGCACCCACTGTGGCCACCCTGGAGAATGTCCCTGCTGGGAGAGGTGGAGGGTCCGGGACCAGCTGGGGCTGGATCCAACCTCAGCCAAGCCTTGCATGAACACACCAGCAGGTGCCAGGTGATGGCTGCGAGGACCAAGCACCCTGGACCCGGCCATACCCCAGTGCCCCACACAGGAGATTTGTCATAGGGGGCAGTTTGGGGGAGAGGATCTCACCCCCAAACCCTGCAGCATCCCCAGGCCGCAGACACGCAGCACCTGCGCTGCTGCCACCTGCCTGGGAAGGTCCTGGTGACACCAGGGGATGCCGGTGGGTGAGGGACCCCCAGGGTCGGGGATCCCCAAAGCACTCCCCACACCTCCACAGCATCTCCTCTGGCACAAACCTCTGCCACAGAGGAGGAAGAGGAAGGACAGGCTGAATTTTGGGGTGGATCACCCAGAGCTCTTCTCCTCTGCTCACCCACCTCGCGTCACGGGCAGGAGGCGCAGGCAGGAGCGCAGGGAGGTGCGGGCAGTGCCTGGCAGCGCGGCGCCGGCTGCCCGCATCCCCACCACAAAATCCATGTCAAGGACGCCTCGGCCGGCTCCTGCCTCTTCCCACCGAGGCAGGGGGGAGGACACGGGGACATTCGTGACGCCCGGCACAACC
>WAAG01086680.1:17931-31551 GCA_013390105.1 Tichodroma muraria | reverse complement strand
CTTCCGCCGCCCTTCCGCCCGGGGCGGGGGTCGGGGGGGGGCTCCGTGCGGACCCCCGGGCCCGCGCCCTCGTTATCCTCCGTCCCCATCTCCCCATCCGTCCCTCCTCGCTGGGATGCACCTGCCTGTCCCCTCCGGGGGACCCCCCGGGGCTCCCACGCTGCCGCCGAACCGAAGGCGAGACCCCCGCCCTCCCCAAATTCCTCCCGCGGGGCCCCCGCGCTGGGGATCCAAGGGGATCGGGGAGGAGGATGCCGCGGGGATGGCAGAGGGGCACCCGGGGGGCTGCGGGGGGAAGGCGCCGCGTCCCGGGATGGGTGACAGCCGTGGGAACGGGAAAAGGGGACGCTCTGGGGTGGGAAAGGGTCCCTGGATGGGGGATGACCTTGGGAATGGGAAACGGGGATCCTCTGGGGGGTGGCAGAGGGGCGCCAGGCGGCTGCAGGGACAAGCTGCCGCATCCCTGGGTGGGTGACAGCCCCGGGAACGGGAGAGGGGGACCCGAGGGGCCGCGGGTGCCACCCGGCGCCGGGGGACCCCACCCAAATGGGGGCACCCGGCGGGTGCTGTGCCCTCCCCACTGCGGGGTGTTTTTTGGGGGGGTCACGCCCGCATGTGACACACCCCCAGCCCAGGGAACCCAAAATTCCTGTCGGACACTCCCGGCGCAGCACCCTGTTCATCCTTCCCAGTACGCACCGGGATACGGGAATGGGGTCACCACCGCACCGCAGGGGCACGGAGCCCCTTCCCGCCTTCCTCCTCCTCATCCTCAGCCCCCGGCCCGGCGGGCTGCTGGCACCCCTCACCCCTCTCTCCGCCCCTGATCTGGGGTCAGCACCCTACAGGCCCCAGCCATGGGGCAGGGAATGAGGAATTCCTGGGAAGCAGGAATGAGGAGGAGGAGGAGGATGCTCCAATGGATCGCCCAGTGAAGGGCCTGGGGAGCAGGAGGGGGCGGGGGGCGCAGCGCGGGGCCGTCCCCGCTCCGAGGTGGGGCCGGCAGTGACCAGGACACCTTTCACCGGGCCAGGTCCCAGCTGGCTCCTTGTTCTGGGTGTTACACCCGCAGATTTCCCAGAAGCGCCATTCCCGGGACACAGATCCGGCTGTTCTCCCTCCCCTGCGCGCTCTGATGGGAT
Source organism: Tichodroma muraria (assembly GCA_013390105.1). Lineage (NCBI taxonomy): Eukaryota > Metazoa > Chordata > Aves > Passeriformes > Sittidae > Tichodroma > Tichodroma muraria. The sequence continues at coordinate 30,409 of WAAG01086680.1, read as the reverse complement.
CCAAGCAGCAGGAACAGTGGGAGCTGCTCCGGGCCAGGGCCAGGCCCCTCTGCCCCTCCTCAGGAGGGCAAATCCCTGCTCATTCCCCGCCTGGATCCAGGGATAAATCCTGCCTGGATCCCTGGGTAATGCCCGCCTGGATCCCTAGATAAATCCTTCCTGGATCCCTGGATAATGCCTGCCTGGATCCCTGGATTAACCCCTCCTGGATCCTTGGATAACACTCACCTGGATCCCTCGATAAATCCCACCCGGGCCTCTGGTTAAATCCTGCCTGGATCCCCTGTTAATTCCTGCCTGGATCCCTGGATAACTCCCGCCGGGATCGCTGCGTAACACCTGCCTGCATCCCTGGGTAAATCCTGCCTGGATCCCTGGATAAATCCTGCCTGTGTCCCTGGCTGACTCCTGCCTGGATCCCTGGACAATGCCCACCTGGATCCCTGGGTAACTCCTGTCTTGGTTAAGACAGGAATCCAGGAAAAGGATTCCCAGAACAGAGATCCCCTCTCCTCCTCTCCTCTCCTCTCCTCTCCTCTCCTCTCCCAGCTCCTGGGCCCTCCCATTCCTTCCTTCTCCGGCTTTCCCAGGCTCAGGGCTGTGCCACAGGGAGCTCAGCCACCCCCAAGGTGACACCCGAGGGTTTTGTCCCCGCCGCTGCCCCTCGGGGGAGGGGCACAGCTTCTCTTTATTCCCTCAGCCCCCGCCCCGGAGCCTGCTGGGGGTGGGAACCACGGGATCCAGCGGGAAACGCCCCCCTCTAATTACCTGAGCACATTAATTAGCTCGGCCCGTGACGGGGTTGGGGGCCACGGGCAGCGCTTCCCGCGGGCTTAATCCCGGAGCATTCCCACCGCGGGCTGATCGCGGCGCCTGGTCAGGAGCAGGCGGCTCCCTGGCCTCCCGGTTAGGATTTATTCCAGCCGAGTTTACAGCCTGGGAGCCGCTTAAATCAGGGGCAGCACCCCGCTGCTCGTTCTCCCTCCTCGTCGCGGGTTTTGGGGGAAGGCGAGGCTGGATTCTCCCGGGGGAGAGGCGGGGATGGCACAGGCGCCTTTGGGAGGGGGACACGCAGGGGACAGTCCCTTCCCAGGCATCCCGACACAAAGAGGGCTCTGTCTGGAGCTGCTGGTGCTGGTCAGAAGGAAAAGGGAGGCTGGGAGGGATCAGGGTGGGATGCAGAGGGGTTTGGGATCAAAGGAGACCGGCAAGGCCTCATCGTGCCGGGGGAGAGCAGCGAGCACCCACCAAAATACTCAGGCTTGGAGGGAGGGGGGGAGGAAAAAAAAACAAAACAACAAAAACACAAGAAACTCCACAACTTTATTCCCGGCCTTTGTGGCATGACAAGGCTAATCAGCAAAGCCGATTACAGGGACACGGCCAGCTCCCAGTGCTCCCAGTGCCTCCAGCAGGAACGGCACCCCTGGAGCATAGCCGGGTGCCTGCCGCCTCCTCCGCTTCCAAAGGATCCCGCTCCCGATGGCTCCAGCATTCCCTGGGGGATGCAGACCCCTCCCTGGCGTGGCTTTGTTCCCGCACAGGAGTTGATGGATGGGACCGGCGGATTCCTCCCCTCCTTCCCTTTAAGTCCCATTAATATGGGCTGGATTTGCTCACCCTCCCGACTCCGGGCTTTAATTCCGCAGAGCGTTATCACATTAATGGGAGTCAAGGTTGTTACCGTGATGGATTAGGCATTAACGGTGTAATCCGTGGGGACAGAGCCGCGCTCCGGGCTCTCCCTGCCTGCTCCTCCTCCTAAAAGCACCGCCAAGAGCCTCAGCACCCCGTCTGCGGGCTGGGACTGCCCCCTCAGGGACACCTGGGTGCGGGGAGGGGACACCCCCGCCCGGGTGCTGCCTCCCCTTCCGCCGGCCGCTCTCCAGGAAACGCCTCATTTCAGGCACCTGCGGCAGCCTGAGCCGCACACGGGATTTTTTTAGCACCCCTGGGAGGTTTTAGGTTCTCGGGGGTGGCTGGAAGGCGGGACCTCACCTCTGATCCCAGTCCCGGGGCTCCTGGATGTCCGGGGTGGAGCGGGACCAGCGCGCCACCTCCCTGAGCTGCTGCTCCCTTTGCAGAGCCCACTTTGGGGCTGGGAATTCCCGGATCAGGGCTTTGCCCTCCCGGGATGTGCAGCAAACCGAGCCCCTCTGATTAATTCCTTTTAGCTCCAAACCCCTGGAATTCTGCCCGTTACCGACCCGCAGCTTGCTGCGTTTGGAAGGGACCGTAAAGCCATCCAGGGCCACCCCTGCCATGGGCAGGGACACCTCCAAAGATCCCATGCTGCTCCAAGGCCGGCCTGGAATTCATTTCCTACCCTTGCAGATGTGACTCCAATATTTTATTTTATCTTTCACTTCGGGCAAGGTTCGCCGCAGCCCTGGCGGTGCGGAGGGCACGGCGGGTTCACTGCGGGCACAAGGACACCCTTGGGGACATTCCGCGTCCCTCCCCCTCCCCAGAGCTCCTCCGCACTTCCCGCTGCCGGGAAAGCCCCGCATCCTCATCCTCCCTCAACCTCCGGGCCCGCCCGGCGTTCTCCGCTGCCCGGGGGCCGAACCCGCGGCCCGGCCCGGCCGCTCGCAGTTCCCGCGGGTGATTCCCCGGGGATCGCGTTCCCAGGGCTGCTGACAGCAGCCGGCTCGTGGCCACGGGCGATGGGAGTCCTTGGAACACCCCGACGCTGATGGGCCCCGACAGCTCCACGCAAAGCAGAGGCTATTTTTGCCCTCGCTGCTGTTTTCTGAACTGATTTTGCCTCTTTAACCTCTGCCGGGGAATCCAACTCCTTCCCTGCTGCTTCCTGACGGCTCGGGAATCACGGGGGAAGAAGAGGAACCGGGATGAAGAGGAACTCGGCTGATTCCAAACTCCCTTTTGGATGGACCCCAGGGCTGGTGGCAGCTCCCGGAGGTGGCGGGCTGGAGCGTCCCGGCGGCTCCTCGGCCTCGTTCGGTGGCTGCGGCTAACGGGAGCGCCCCGGTGACAGCGCCAGCCCGAGCGGTCCCATCCCAGCCCCGTCTGCCCGGGAGACAGCGGCCGTTCGGGATTCTCCCTGCCCGAGAAAGGCTCCGGCACGGGGCCCGCCCGGCTCCCACCCATGCCGAGAGCGTGGCAGGCCCCGCCCTGCCAGCGATTCCCAAACCTTCCCTAAAATTCCGCCTTTCTGCTTCCAGGAGGCCGGGGACAAGGGCACATCCCACAGATCCCGGCGTACCCCGGAATTCTGGCACCAAACTGGGACCGTGCCACCAGCGATGCTGCCCAGGGACGCTGCAGCCACCCCTCCTGTCCCCGAATTTTGGGAGTTTGAGGTGACCTGAACACGGCAGAGCCACGGCGCTGGTGGCCCGGGTGGGGACAGACCCGGTGCCACCGGGGATGCTGCAGCCACCCCTCCTGTCCCCGAATTTTTGGGAGCTCACAGTGACCCGGATGTGGCAGAGCCATCACACTCGTGGGCCCGGGTGGGGACAGACCCGGTGCCACTGTGGACGCTGCAGCCACCCCTCCTGTCCCCGAATTTTTGGGAGCTCCCGGTGACCCGGACGTGTCGGAGCCACGGCGCTGGTGGCCCGGGTGGGGACAGGCCCGGTGCCACCGGGGACGCGCGGAGCGGGGCTGTCACCTCGGCTGCTCTCACACCCGTCAGCCTCGGCAGCCCCGAATCGCCGCTGACATTTCCATCCCAGCCCTCGGCACCTGAGCCAGACGCCGGCGCTGGAAGGGAAGCGCTCGGGAATTTTTTGTGCCAAGGAACAGATTCCTGCTCGCTCCTCGCTCTCCCCTCGGTGTCCGAACGCGGCTCCAGCCCCGGAGCCCCACGGGGGGAGTTACCGGGAGCGGCAGCGCGGGGACAGCCGGGATTTGGGATCAGGAGCCCGCTGGGATGGACTGGAGCCTTCCGTGGGCAACCAGAGTGCTCCCATCGGATGGAGGATACAGGGATGGGGGCAAAGGAGAGGGAATTGCTCCAGTTGGATTAAAGGAACAGGGATGGAGGCAAAGGGAATTGTTCCCATCGGATGGAGGGGGCAGGGATGGGGAAAGGAGAAGGAATTGTTCCCATCAAATGGAGGGAACAGGGGTGGAGGAAGATGAGAGCGAATTGATCCCATTGGATGGAGAAAATAAGGATGGAGGCAAAGGAGAGGGAATTGTTCCTCTCGGATGGAGGGAAGCAGGGATGGAGGCAAAGGGAATTGTTCCATCAGATGGAATAAATGGGGATGGAGGCAAAGGGAATTGCTCCATCAGATGGAGGACACAGGGGTGGAGGCAAAGGAGAGGGAATTGTTCCCATCAGATGAGGGCACAGGGATTGTGCCAAAGGGAATTGTTCCCATCGGATATTTTCCCAGGGATGTGGGAAAAGTGAATTGTTCCCATCGGATGGAGGGTACAGGGATGGTGGAAGAGGGATTTGTTCCCATTGGATGGAAGGCACAGGGATTGTGCCACAGGGAGTTGTTCCCATCGGATGGAGGGCGCAGGGATGGTGACAAAGGGATTTGTTCCCACCGGATGAGGGCAAGGGGGAGGAGGCACAGGGCAGGGAGGAGAGGCTCGGGAATGACGCGGGAACAGCCGGGGAACGGGGCCGGCTCCAGAGTCACGCACTCAGCCCGGCCAGGGAACGCAGCAAATCGAGTTTGGCTAAAAGCTCGGGCCGGGGCTGGGCGGCCGCTCCCGCTCCCGATCGCCGGGAATGAGATTTCCATGCACTCCCGGGATGTTAAGTGAGTAATTGCGGGAGCGCCGGCCTGGATGTGGCGTCCTTGGCTGATGCTTCCCGAGATCCACGGCTCCAGTGGAACAGCAGGACTGGGAAACGTCTGGAAAAACATTAAATTCCTGCGGATCAGGAGAGGAGGCCCAGGGTGGACGTCCCCTCGTTCTCTGGGGTGCCAGGAGAGGATCCCCATCCCATGAAAAATGGGAATTAGGTGTTAGAAATCCTTCCCTGTGAGGGTGGTGGGGTGGAATTCCCAGAAAACTGTGGCTGCCCCATCCCTGGGAGTGTCCAAGGCCGGGCTGGATCCACCTGGGGTGGTGCGAGGCGTCCCTGCCCATGGCAGAGGGCGGAATGGGACGGGTTTAAATCCCTCCGAAGCTGAACCATTCCGTGATTTCCATGGATGCCACTTCCCAGCAGTGTCTGGCAGCCTCCCACCTCCCCTGGCACAGCCGCACCCGCGGCTGCCGGGCTGGGGAGGGAGCGAGGGAAACCCCGCGCGCCTGGAAAACGGGGATGGGCGGGAGCTGGGATCGCATCCCTGCCTCGGGAAAGGCTCAGGCGGGAGGTGCCAGCCCGGGCTGAGACATCGGGGACGCGCAGGGGACAGATCCTGGGAAAACACCGCGGGAGGTGCCACCCGGGAGGTGCCACAGCCACCCCCGGCTCCGCTGGCCCCGCTCGCCGCCGGGGGCCTTGGCAAGATCCCCAAATCCCTGTGGTTCTCCGGATTGTCTCATCCCTGCAGCCCCGCCTGCTGTGTCAGCAGGAATATTTATAGCTGCAGGAGCGGCCTTGCCGGGATCTGATCCCTACCTGGCACTCCGGGCTCCTCCGCCCCGGCCAAGCCTCTCGCAGCCGCTTTTTCTCCCCAGCCAGCTCCGTGTTCCTCATGGGAAAACCTTCCCGGGGCCTGGAGCAGCTCCGGAGATGGGAATCCCTCGGGAATTCGGGCGGCGCCCCGAGGGGATGCGCAGGGCAGGGATGCGGTCCGGGCTCTCCGGCTGGGATTTGCCGCTTTCCTTTCCCGGTTTAACTAGGGATATTTTGGCGCTGGAACTCGGGCCCGCTGCTCCCGGTGGGAGCCGGGGCGGCTCAGCAGCTCCACGAGCCCGGCCCCAGCTGAAACAGGGCCAGCACGGATGGGGTGAGGGGGAAAAAGCGGGATTTAAGGAGGCTGATCCCACCCCCAGCGCCGGCACGGGGTGGGGGCTGCTCCCCTGGGGGGTGCTGCTCCATCCTTTCCCCCAGGGAGGCAAATTCCCGTGCCTGGGGGTGGTTTTCCTGCTCCTTAGGCTGTTCCCAGGGGAAAAGGATCCATGGGGAAAGCCACAGTAGTGATGGAGAGCTGGGTTGGGCACGGGGATGCCCCAAGAGCCCCAGGAATCCACCCACACCTCCAGCCCCATCCCAAATCCAGCCTCACCCCAAATGGGTGACCGTTCCCGTCTCCATCTGAGGCACCGGGCAGGGAATCCCTTGGAAAATTCCTGCCTTTCCACGGAGCAAAGGCTCCACATCCCGGAGCTCGTGGGTGGGAAAGTCACATTTTCTTGTCACTCCTGGGTTCCGCAGGGGAGCATTCCAGGAGGACAAGGGGGCGCAGTGAGAATATTCCAAATAATCCAAACCCTCCTGGAAAAGCAGATCCCGCAGCTCAAAGCCAGTGTCGCTTGGGAATGACGTTTCAAGCACCTTCCAAAAGTCAAGGCTGTCTTTTCCAGGAACCCCCTTTCAGAGGAAAACTTGGGGGGTTATTTATAAGTAAAAAAATAACAAAACACAAATTAGGGAAGCAAATTCCCTGCTGCCTGCGGATCCCAGGATGGCGTTTCCACCGGAACCAGAATCCAGGCGTGGCCCTGCTGCCTTCACCCCCTCGCCAGCCCGGGGGGAGTGGGATGGGATTGATTAGGAAAGCCAGAGCAGCTTAATTGAGCTTCCCGGGGCTGCTGCAGGCACAAATTGGATGTGCCCGGCTCCGAGTCCAGGCGATCCCGGCTCCTCCTGCGCATACGGAATTTTCATTTGGGCAACAGCCCCTGCCAATTAACTCAGGGCCTCTCATTAGCACCCTGCCGTTGATTGCCCTGCCAGGGCTCCCCTCGGAGCTGCTGGAACAAGCCTGGAAGTGGATTTGGATCGCGCAGCTCAGCGCCGGGTCCAGGGGCTTGGGATGGGCAGGGTAGAGTCTCCTCTCTCCATTCCTGCAGGCCCAGGGAATTATTTAGGCTGGAAAAGATCAGATCCAACCGTTCATCCCTTGTATCTTCCCCTTGGNCTCTCTCCCTCCCTCCCTCTCTCCCTCCCTCCCTCCCTCCCTCCCCAAACCCATTCCAAGGCCCCAGCTGCGATCCCCTCCCCTTTAACCCCTGTTTGGGATTAAAGTTGGGGTTTTAACCCCAATCCCTCCCGTTTTCCCAGGAACGGATAAACCGGGACCCTCGGAGCCAGCTGGGGGTGGCTGCACGCCAGGCTGGGGCCGGCACCTCACTGGCGGCTCCTTGGGACAGGCCCCGGGGGTGTCCCCGGTGTCCCCGGTGTCCCCGGGCAGGGCACAGCCCCCGCAGGAGCCGCTGGCGGCGGCGGCAGCTGCTCGCTCCGGTGACATCTCCCGACGGTTTCTCCGCAGCGCGCGGAGGCTGCAGAGTAATCGAATTAAGGAAATATTATGGGCAGGAAAATGGGCAGATAAGTGGCTTAAAGTGATCGAAATGACCTGGAGGTGCCCATGCAAATGGTCTGGAAAATATCCTGGAACAGCCCTGGCCAGGCAGCTCCCGGGAGCCGGAATTCCAGGCGCAGGGGGGCCCACTGAGCCTCTGCCCCCGTGTCCTGGTCCCCTCTGGGTGGGGGTCAGCCCTGGGACCCCCTGCCCATCCCCCGGGCACAGGGAATCCCATCCAGCTCTGGGAATGGGGGATTTTACTGCTGGGATGGTTTTTCCCCGCATTCCATGGTTTGCCCTCCCCAGGGATGTTAACAGGGTCAGGCTCAGCCAGACACCCCATTCCCACCTCCGGCCCAGCCTGGAAATTCCTGGAGCAGAGAAGCAGAGGGGGAGAGGGGGGGATCGATCTGGGATCGAGCATCCTGAGAGCCGAGTCCCCCCTGGGATGAGGGAAAGAGGGCAGGAGGAATTCCAAGCACATCCCAGGATCGGGCTGGAAGCTGTCCAACCCCCCCTCCGCGCAGGTAGGGAAGCCGGGAGCGGTGGAAGGAGGCGTTAAAAATAAAAATAATCCTTTTCCCAGCGTGGAGCGGCGAGAGGAGACAGAGCCATCAATCCCCGCTGTCCCCGGGGAGGTGGCACTGCCACCTCCTGGGAGGTGGCAGCGGCAGAGAGGCCTGGAGGGGACCTTTTCCCTCCCTGCTGTGCTGGAAATCCGGAGGAAACCGCTGGAATTGGGAGTGGAGCAAAACCAGCGCCGGCTGGAGACGCGTGTGTGACAGCGGCTGCTGTCACCCGCCGGGGTGACAATTTTCCTGACAGCATCCCCTGCTCCACAGGGTTCTTTTTCAGTCGCTGGAGCGTCCAGAGGCTGGCAGGTGGCTCAGGTGGGAGCCTGGAGCTCTGCCTGCATCCCGAAACAGCAATTCCAGCATCCCGCTGGAGCGAGGCACAGCCAGGCCAGAGCGCCCCTCCTGGATTTTTGGGATATCCCACATTCCCAGAGCGTCCCGGGCCAGGTGCCAGCGCTCCCCAGCCAGCCCAGGAGGTATCCCGGCCTCACATCTGGGATCTCTGGCTTCCCGTAAGGGTAATTTACCAGGAATCGCTTCCGTGGAACGGAACCGGTTGTGCCACTGGATTTCTCATCTTTGAGGGGAGAACTTTTCCCCCCTTTCTGTAGGGGAAACTGGGAATGACAAAACCCACCCAAAACTGATATTTTTTTTTTTTTAAAGGCAGGAATGATCCATAATCCAAAGTGCTCTTGAAGGAGATTGACTCTGACAGCCCAATAAACGTCGGCTCCTGACGGCCCCCGGCTCCAGGATGAATATTCCCAACTTTAATTGGAGACATGATGCTCCCATTACCCAAGAGAGCGAATCCCCACCTCCCCGTTGATAAAATTATCCTTTTTTTAGGCCTCGAATTGATGGCAAGGCCGCTCTTCCCCCGGGGGAAGCCTGGCAGGGCTGCAGGGGAGCCTCGCAGGGGGACGGAGCGGCCCCGAAATCCTGCGGGATCCTCGGCTGTTTCCGAGGAGGAGGAAGGGGAGGAGGCAGGGCCTGCCAGGAGGGACGGCAGGGCGAGAGGGAGCGGGGAGAGCGCGGCAAAAAGGAGCTGATAGCATCTCCCTCCCTGCCTGGCATTATCCTGCCGGATTTAGGGAGGAGGATTTCGGCTTTCGGTCCCGCTCGGCAGCAGCCGTCAGGAGCAGATTAAAGGGGCTGAGCCGGGGCCGGGCTGGAGGCTCCAACCTCGCCTCCATGGGCGCGGGGAAAAGGGGATTTGGGGTCTGGGAGGGAGCGGGGAGAGCGGGGCCGCCTGCAGCCCCTCGGGGCGCGGCGATTCCTCTTCTCGCTCCCGTTTATCCCTCCAGAGGAACCGGAGCAGCCGCCCCGGAGCTCTGCCAGGAGCCAGGAGGGGGAGGCGGCCGCTCTTTCTCCGGGCTGACGGCGCAGATTTTGTTTTCATCCTCCGTTTTCCCATCTGAGCCCACCCCGAGTTTCCCTCCTCGCTGCTCCCGCCAGCGATTATTCCCCGTAATTTACATTTAATGATAAGGCTGGGGTTGGGTGTCGGGAAGAGATGTCACAGCGGTGGTTTAGCAGCGACAGGAGGGACAAAGGGGACAGAGGAAGGGGTGGGACAGGAATCCAGGTGGCAGCACCAGCGGGATCCCGATGGAGCATCCGTGGGATCGTCACCCGCGGCCAAACTGGTGCCACATCCTCCCCCCACACACTCCCAGTGCTGCCAGCAAGGCAGGGCTCATCATTAATGACTTATCCTTAATTAGGCTGTTCTGGCCAGCGCGAGCATCCTCGGGCATCCTCGGCTCCGAGGCGTCTAGGAACGGGCGGCACTGGCAAGGATTCCCTCCCCTCGCTCAGGTAGCGCGGAAATAATTCCACAGCGGCGGATTTTCGGGTTTCACGGATTTGTTCTGTTCACCGGGCGCCCGAGCCCAAAATGCCGCCGATAACGGAGGCGGCGAACAGCCGGATCCACAGGAACGGGACTGGGGAAGCGCAGACCCCGAGGGAGGCTTCGCACCCCCAAAAAAACTCCTCCGTGGGAAGCAGGGGCGTTCTGGGGGGAGCAAAACCCCCCAGGGGGAGAGCTGGGAGCGCCGGGGGAAGGCTCAGAGCCGAAATGTTGGGAAGCGGGGGGGAAAGACCCCAGGCCTGGCAGGAGGCAGAGGCAAGTGCCCAGCGCGGTTGGTGTGCGCTCGCTAATGACTCCTCTGATTAATTGCGGGGGGGCGACACCGCCGCCGCTGCTGGGGCTGGGAGGGGTCTGAGCGGGACGGGATGAACCGGGAACGTCCCCGTTCCCAGCTTGGGATCCCACAGGTTCCTGCGCCGGGTTTGCGCCGGGGGCAGCCCGAACCCCAGGACAGGGTGCCAGGTCAGTGGTGCCGCAGGACCCCTTGGATTGGGAACGTCCCGGTCCCCGGCATGGATTGTCACAAATCCCGGTGCCAGCCTCGCACTGGGAACGTCCCGGTCCCCAACACCGTGTGCCAGGTCAGTGGTGCCACAGGTTTCCTTGGATTGGCAACATCCCGGTCCCCAGCAAGGAATTCCAGAGTCCCCGTTGCCCTGGGAGCATCCCGGTCCCCATTCCCAGGATTCCAGAGGTCCCCATTGCCCTGGGAGCATCCCGGTCCCCATTCCCAGGATTCCAGAGGTCCCCATTGCCCTGGGAGCATCCCGGTCCCCATTCCCTGGATTCCAGAGGTCCCCATTCCCAGGATTCCAGAGGTCCCCATTGCCCTGGGAGCATCCTGGTCCCCATCACGGAATTCCAGAGGTCCTGGGAGCATGCCAGGATTCCAGGAATCCACGCGGGGTCAGCGGCTCCAGGGCCCTGCGGCAGAGCTCGGGAGCCCCCGCGCTGCTGGGGGCAGCGGCTCTCCCGCAATTCCCGCTCCAGCGGCAGCTCCTGGCGAGCTCCCGCCTGCTCGAGGCCATCAGCGGAGCCGCGGGCTCGGCCTGACCGTCCCCGAGCCCCGCGCCGAGCCCGGGCCCGGCTCCAGCCGCTGGAATTCCCATCCTGCTCCCAAGGCTCCCAGGAGCGGGAGCACCCGAGCGGGGCTCGGCCCCGGCCCCGCTCTTTGGGAGCGGGACGCGCTCCCGTCCGCGGTTCTCCAGCAAATCGGGGGTCCTGGGGGGCCCCGGGGGTCCTTCCCCCTCCCAGCCCTGTGGCATTTCCTCCTCTTCCACTGGAACCAGCCGCGAGTCCCCGCAAAACCAGATTTTGGGGGGGGCTGGGAGTTCCTTTCACCCCCCCAAGGTGCCTGGAGGATCCTTTAACCCCTCCCAGCCCGGTGACATTTCCTCCACTGGAACCAGTCGGACGCTCCAGCAAACTGGGACTTTGGGGGGGTGGGGGTTCCTTTCCCCCCCCCAGGTGCCTGAAGGATCCTTTAACCCCTCCCAACCCGGTGACATTTCCTCCTCTTCCGCTGGAACCAGTCTGACTCTCCAGCAAAACCAGATTTTGGGGGGGGCTGGGAGTTCCTTTCACCCCCCCAAGGTGCCTGGAGGATCCTTTAACCCCTCCCAGCCCGGTGACATTTCCTCCTCTCCCACTGGAACCAGTCGGACTCTCCAGCAAACTGGGATTTTGGGGGGGTGGGGGTTCCTTTCACCCCCCCAGGTGCCTGAAGGATCCTTTAACCCCTCCCAACCCGGTGCCAATTCCCTTCCAGCCGCACCGGCGCAGCCCCTCTGCCCTCCCACCCAGCTCCAGGTGGCCGGACCCTCCCCGGCGAGCGCTCAGCGAGGCGGGCGCGGCGCGGGGGGAGCGCTCGGTGGCCTCGAAACCGCCCGGAGCAGCCCTGGCGAGCATCCGGCGGGGCCGGGCGGCGGAGCAGCTCCTGCGGGTGACAGGTTTATGCAAGATGAGTTATATAAGCCGCGCCGAGCCCGAGTCAGCCGTAATGAGACGCTTGTGAAATCTTGCACCGATCTGTGTCAGCGCCCTAATCGCAGGCGACAGCCGGGCTCTGCGGCTGCTCGGGGATGATAATATTAATGTCAGGAAGCATCAAGCGCGGGATGCGCCTTTCAAAGGGGGGATTACGCTCCTCGCCGGCGAAAAGGAAACAGCCCTAATCTTCCCTGCCGCATCCCGGGGGCCTGCGGGAGCAGCTGCGGGGTGCGGCGGTGGAGGGAAAAGCGGCGTGTGCGCGCAGGGCGCTGCCCGTCCGCGGTGCGAACGCGCAAATCCCGCTCCAAACCCCATCCCTGGCTGGTTTTCCCCCCATTCTTCTCATCCCACATCCCCTGTCCGTGGTGTGAGCACCTTCATCCTGCTCCAAACCCCATTCCCGGCTGGTTTTCCCCCCAATTCTTCTCATCCCACATCCCCTGTCTGCGATGTGGACACCCTCATCCTGCTCCAAACCCCATCCCTGGCTCGCGTCTCACTCCATTCCTCGCATCCCCTGTCTGCAGTGGGAACACCCAAATCCCGCTCCAGACCCCGTTCCCGGCTGGTTTTCCCCCATTCCTCGATCCCACATCCCCCGTCCGGGGTGTGAGCGCCCTCAT
>WAAG01086680.1:3735-14855 GCA_013390105.1 Tichodroma muraria | reverse complement strand
CACCCCCTCCCCGGCCGGACCCGCTCGGGGCAGCGGCGGCCGCGGGCTTCAACCAAAACCGGGAACGGAACCCGAGCGCCGCGGGACGCAGCGGCTCCGTCTCCAGGCGTCCGCTCGGCCCGCAGGGCTGGAATTCAGACGCCGATGTTGCTCTTTCCCTGGCACGGAGCAGCTCCTTCCTCCTCCCCCTCCTCCTCCTCCTCCTCCTCTTCCTCCTCCTGCCCTCCAGCACTCCCACCCAGAGCTCCCATCCCGCCCTGGATCTTCCCAGCATCTTCCCATGGCCCTGGATCCCATCGCTGCGCGCTGGGAATCTTCCTGCCGGTGTCAGCCCAGGCCCTCATTAAGCGCCCTGTCCCCGCTGGAATAATTAATTATTCCTATTTTTAACGAGCGCTCGCCCCGGCCCTTGGCGGAGCCCGGCCGCTCCCGCGGCCGCTGACACGGAGTTATTTTTACCCCTCTTCCCTGCGGAGGTTTCGCTCCCGATTCCAGCCGTGGGATTTAAAGGGACGCTGAGGATCCCTCCACCCCCTCCCCGGAGTTCCAGGGGGATGAGCGGAAGAGGCTCCGCAATTCCCTCGAATTCGAGAGCGCGTTTGGGTGTGGCAGGAGACGCTCCATGCGGGAGGGCGTGGGATTGTTCATCCAGACAGCCCGGATCGATCCTGCGCCGATCCTGCGGGATGCCCGGAGCTCCTCAAGGAATTCATTCCATCCATTGCTGCCAATGAACGACGGAAAAAAGCGGAATGCAGGGAAATCTATGCAAAATTCCCAAGGAAAAGGGTCTTGCTGGAAGCTGGGGATGGAGACGCCCAAAGGAAAATCCCTTTTGGGGAGGACCTGTGTCCAAATGATGCTGTGAATCCCTTTTTCCCTGGATATCTGCTCCTGCCCGAGGTCAGGACACCGGGAATCAGTGACAATCCCAAGGCACCGGCTCCTGCTTCCCGGAAAAACAGAACCCGTCCTTCACTCCCACGCCGGCTCTTTGGGACGTGGCTGCTGCGATCCCGGGGGAAAAGCTGCTCTGAGCCCGCATTAATGCCCCTCCCTGTGATTCCCATGGCTCGGGAAGCGCAGCAGAATTCCCGTGCTCCGCAGCCTGGGTGCCAAAGTGCTCCCACATGGCTTTGGGAATCCATGATTCCAGACGGGAAATGCCTTGGGAATTCGTGATTCCAACTGGGAAATGCTTTGGGAATCCATGATTGCAGCTGGGAAATGCCTTGGGAATTCATGATTCCAGCTGGGAAATGCTTTGGGAATTTGTGATTCCAGCTGGGAAATGTTTTGGGAATTCATGATTCCAACTGGGAAATGTTTTGGGAATCCATGATTCCAGCTGGGAAATGCTTTGGGAATTCATGATTCCAGCTGGGAAATGCTTTGGGAATCCATGATTCCAACTGGGAAATGTTTTGGGAATCCGTGATTCCAGCTGGGAAATGCTTTGGGAACCCATGACTCCAGCTGGGAAATGCTTTGGGAATCCATCATTCCAACTGGGAAATGCTTTGGGAATCCATGATTCCAGCTGGGAAATGCCTCTCTCGGCAGGAAGGAAAAGGAAAAAAGGAAAAAGATCCAGCTTTTATGGGAATGTAAATCCAGGGAATCTCAGCAGGGAGGGGGACAGAGTTTCAGCATCCCATGGGACGCTGGTGAGACAAAACCTTCCTTAATTTACTTTTATTAGTCCACTTATCCTTCCGGAACATTCCTTATCATCCCTGGGGATCTTCCCTCTTTCCAGAGCCAGCACATCCCTGTTCCTCGCCTTTGGGGGCCCCGGGGGGTCCCCAGTGGAGCGCTCGGGGTTCATTTTGACTGAAAAACGCTGCTGGGCTTCCTGCCGCACCCCGGCAGGGAACGTCCCCTTCCCTCGTCCCCGCGCCGCCGCGGAGCAGGAGCCCTTCCCGGCAGGAATCATTCCCGGCACGAATCATTCCCAAGGCAGCCCGAGCCATCTGGATGGGCCGGGCCCCTCTGCCCGGGCGCGGGGCTGTTAACACGCAGCACATGCTCGCCTGGAAATCAGGAATAACCTTCGGCTCCCACCAGCTGCTGGTAATTGGCTCCCCCTCCGCGGGGAGAGGCGGGAATTCCATCCGAGGAGACGGATCCCCGGGAAAGGCGACGCCGGCTCCGCGTGCCCTGTAAACCCTCGGGGCCCCCGCAATCCCCTCGGGAAACCCTCGGGGCGCGGAGGGAGCGAGTGCATCCCCGAGCGCACGCGGATGGGAAGTGCAGCACTCCCGGAATGGTTTGGGCGGGAAGAGGCTTTAAATCCCACCTCGTTCCCACGCCCTGCCGGGGGCAGGGACACGTCCCATGATCCCAGATTATCCCAACCTGGCCTTGGTTGCACTTCCAGGGACACGGAGGAGCCCCAGCTTCTCTGGGAATTCCAGCCCAGCGCCTCACCATCCTCCCAGCCAGGAATTCCTTCCCAAAATCCCATCTAACCCTAAGAGCAGGAGCAAAAGCCTCTGGCAGTGGGAAGCCATTCCCTGTGTCCAGGCCCTCTAGCAAATCCCGGTGTCCAGGGCTGCTCCTGCAGCACCCACAGAGGGAGGGAAAACAGAATCCTGGAATGCTTTGGGTTGGGAGGGACCTTAGGGATCAGCCAGTTCCAAATCCGGCACCTCCCACTATCCCAGATTATCCCAGCCTGGCCTCAGGCACTTCCAGGGATCCAGGGGCAGCCACAGCTGCTCTGGGAATTCCAGCCTGGCCTCTCCGCACCCTCCCAGCCAGGAATTCCTTCCCAAATCCCATCTAACCCTGCACTCTGGCAGTGGGAAGCCATTCCCTGCATCCTGGCACTCCAGACCCTCCTGCCCAGCAGATTCCCGACATCCAGGGCTGTCCCTACAGCACCCACAGAAAACAAAACCCTGGAATGGTTTGGCTTGGAAGGACCTTAAATCCCATCCAGCGCCACCCCTGCCATGGGCAGGGACACCTCCCACTGTCCCAGGTGGCTCCAGCCTGGACTTGGACACTTCCAGGGATCCAGGGGCAGCTTCTCTGGGAATTCAGGGCCTCTCCGCGCTGCAGAATTCCCGGCGCTCCCACGGGTGCCGAGGGTGGAATTGCGAATTCTCTCACTGCAGCCTCAGCCTGGGCAGGTGGGTGTTGGGAGCCTGCTGGGGATTATTTATATTCCCTGACAAAATCCGCCCGCGGAGCAGCTCCGGGAAGCACACGGAGCATTATTTTGGTCCAAACAGTGTGGATTAAGGCAAAGGAACACATTAAACATCCACTTCCATGGAGACTTGGGAGAGCTGAAGGCTTGGAAAAATCCCGGGATTCAAGCCAGGCTTTTCAACACATCGTGCCCCGAGGTGGGGGGAGCAGGGAGGGACGGGCAGGGCCTGGAATTCGGGATAGGGACGCATCCTCTCTCCATCATTAGGGTCTGGATGATCCTGTTAATGGGATTCCCATAATTAATTAATTAACGGAGCGTTGGGTGCACCATCCGAAGAGCTCCAGTGTTTTCCCCGGCTCTGGACAGGGCTGTCCTCACACAGCTGTAGCCTCCATCGAATATTCCCTGCTGGAATTTGGGATTTGGGGGCAGGGTGGGGACCCTTCCCCTGCTCCCGTTAACCCCCAGCCCAGCGAGGCTGCAGAAATCCGCACAAAACATGGATCTGGCAGCAAAATCCCATAAAAACAGCGATTTCCTGGATCAGAACCAGCTGGAAATTGCCTTTCCAGAAGCTTTTCCACGGTCTTGGAACGAGCCCTCCTTGGCTCCTCCTGCCCCAGCAGCAAATCCAGCTGCTCCTTTGATCCAAGCTTTCCCTTCTCCACTCTCCTCTCCCATCCCATGGGATCTCACATCGGGATCTCATCCCAGTGGGAGAGTCTGGCTATGCCCAGCAGGGAATTTGCTGCTGTGGGATTTGGGATGTGTCCCTTGCAGCAGCAGCTGTGGGGGTTCTTCCCAAAAAAAAAAGCCATAATAATAGATATTCCCATCTATTTATATGGGCAGGGAGGAGAGGGAAAACAGAGGGCTGGGATTAATCTGGGAATTCGGTCCCAGGATGAGCAGGGATCAGGGATGCTCCGGGCTGGGATCAGACTGGGAATTCTCTCCTAGAAAGAGCAGGGATCAGGGATGCTCCGGGCTGGGATCAGACTGGGAATTCTCTCCTAGAAAGAGCAGGGATCAGGGATGCTCCGGGCTGGGATCAGACTGGGAATTTGGTCCCAGGATGAGCAGGGATCGGGGATGCTCCGGGCTGGGATCAGACTGGGAATTTGGTCCCAGGATGAGCAGGGATCGGGGATGCTCCGGGCTGGGATCAGTCTGGGAATTCTCTCCCAGCACGGGCAGGGGTCAGGGGTGCTCCGGCCTGGCCGAGGTGCCCGGGATCGATGCCCAGCCTGACCCCCCCGGCCGATCCGTGGGCAGCAGAGGCCGCGGGATCAATGCGGGATGAAGGAATTACGGCTGCGGACACGCGGCTTTTACGGCTTCCTTCCCAACAAAGCCCGGCTTTATGGACTCCCGGCAATTGCCAATTAATTCTGCTGCAGCCCAGGGCAGGGAAGAGCCCAGCAGGCTTCTCCTGCTCCTTCAGGGCAGCCATGAACCTGTTTTTTTCCCGGGTTTGGAACGCTGGAATTCCCAGGAATGACCAGTCCGGGAATCCTCGAGCTTCCGAAAGGGCAAGGAAAAGCAGGACGCACGGATTTCGGAGTTCTCCCTCCACTCCGCCACCTCCGCCTTCTCCTCGCTTCCATTCATCCCACACCCCGAGGAGCTCCAGAGCTCCAGGAACGAGACAGGTGGAGAGAATCCAGACCTTCCCAATTAAGCAATTTTTTCCTGAACGGAGGGCCCTGCTCCTGCCGGCTCCGGGAATGGGATTTCCATCAACCCCGGGCTGATGAGCTCCTTGTCACTTAGCACTTCGCCCCTAATGCCATCAGGGGCTCCTCGGCGCGGCCCTAATGCGGTTTCCAGCTCCTGCTGGCGCCTGGGATTCGGCCGGAGCGGGAGAGCGAGCGCATCCCTAATCCGAGGAGACACTAATGGGAAAACGAGCTGTCTCCAGGAGGCGCGCGGAGCCGCGGGAAAAACGGGAGCGGCGTCTCCAGGCCGCGGGAAGCGCCCCCCGTCCCGGTTTTCAGCAGGTTCGTCCCCCGTTTTCCCCGTCGTGGAGATTCCCGCGCCGCTCTTTCCGTGCCCTGACCATCCGAGCCTTGCCAGAGCAGCTTCCCTTGGGATCATCCCGGTTTTCTCCACGGGATTGCATTCCTGGTCTGTTCCCAATCCAAATTTCCCATCCTCTCCATCCTGGATATCCCCACATGCTCTGTCCATTCCCTGACCATCCGAGCTTTGCCAGAGCAGCTTCCCTTGGGATCATCCCGGTTTTCTCCACGGGATTGCATTCCTGGTCTGTTCCCAATCCAAATTTCCCATCCTCTCCATCCTGGATATCCCCACACCACTCTGTCCATTCCCTGACCATCCGAGCCTTGCCAGAGCAGCTTCCCTTGGGATCATCCCCGTTTTCTCCACGGGATTGCATTCCTGGTCTGTTCCCAATCCAAATTTCCCATCCTCTCCATCCTGGATATCCCCACATGCTCTGTCCATTCCCTGACCATCCGAGCTTTGCCAGAGCAGCTTCCCTTGGGATCATCCCGGTTTTCTCCACGGGATTGCATTCCTGGTCTGTTCCCAAGCCAAATTTCCCATCCTCTCCATCCCAGAGATTCCCACATCCCTCACTCCTCATTCTGCCCTTTCAGACCATCTTTTCCTTGGGATCATCCCAGTTTTTTCCACAGGGCTGCATCCCTGCTCTGTTCCCAATCCCTATTTCCCCTTCCTCCCGATCCACATCCTCATTCCTCTCTCTGCCCCTCCAAGCCTTCCCAGCCCAGATTTCCCTTGGGATTCTCCCAGTTTTCTCCACAGGGCTGCATTCCTGGCCCATTCCCCATCCTCTCCATCCCAGAGATCTCCTTTTCCCACTTTCCTTGCTCTGCTCCAACCAGCCCAGCTTTCCCTCGGGATCATCCCACTTTCCCCAGGGTTGCATCCCTGCTCTGCTCCCAGTCCCGATTGTCCCATCCCAGAGATGCCCACACCCCTTTTTCCTCTCCCTGCCCCTCCAAGCATTCCCGGTTTTCCCTTGGGGTGCTGCTCCGTGCCCTTCTCCATCCCGGGATGCAGCTCTGCCTCTCCTCCACTCCTGGGAAGAGGCTCAGGAGCCCCTCGGAGCCCGGGACAAATCCGTGTTTTGATTATCCCTGCTCCTAAATGATTCATAATCAGCGTAATTCCATCAGGACAATGACTCCCAAATCAGATTAAATCTCTCCATTTGTCTGGAGCTTTGGGCTTTAATCTCTTCCCTCCCTCTTTTCCATTGATTTTTTTTTCCCAGCCCGGCCCCCCCGCTGAGCCTTTCCAAGGGTTTTTCCAGCTTTTCTCCAGGCCAGGTGCCCTTTTCCACCCTAAACCCTGATCCCAAGGCTGGGGCAGGCAGGGGATGCAATTCCAGCACCAAAATTCCCAGAATTTTCCCCAATCCCTGCTGCTGCCTCTAAAAGCTGATTGGTGCAAATCCCACAGGATAGGGAAGTTTAGGAAATGTTTCCATGGTTTTGTAGTGCCATTCCTGGTGATCCCTCACTCCCTGGCTTCCCACAGGACTGGGAAGTTTGGGAAGTGTTTCCATGGTTTTACAGCACCGTTCCCAGTGATCCCTCATTCCCTGGATTCCACAGGATTGGGAAGTTTGGGAAGTGTTTCTGTGTTTTTACAGCACCGTTCCCAGCCATCCCTCATTCCCTGGCTTTCCACGGGATTGGGAAGTTCAGGAAGTGTTTCCATGGTTTTACAGCACCGTTCCCGGTGATCCCTCATTCCCTGGCTTTCCACGGGATTGGGAAGTTCAGGAAGTGTTTCCATGGTTTTACAGCACCATTCCCGGTGATCCCTCACTCCCTGGATTCCCACAGGATTGGGAAGTTCGGGAAGTGTTTCTGTGTTTTTACAGCTCCGTTCCCAGCCATCCCTCATTCCCTGGCTTCCCCAGGATTGGGAAGTTTGGGAAGTGATTCCATGGTTTACAGCGCCATTCCCAGCCATCCCTCATTCCCTGGCTTTCCACGGGATTGGGAAGTTCAGGAAGTGTTTCCATGGTTTGACAGCACCGTTCCCGGTGATCCCTCATTCCCGGGCTTCCCCAGGATTGGGAAGTTTGGGAAGTGATTCCATGGTTTACAGCGCCATTCCCAGCCATCCCTCATTCCCTGGCTTCCCACAGGATTGGGAAGTGAAGTCTGGGAAGCGTTTCCATTCCTTTGGTTAGCGGAAGGGAACTGGAAGGAGCGGGGATGCCGCGGGAAGCCGGCCCGGAGGAGGGGGGGCTGCGTTAACACCGATTAATAATGAATAACCCCCTAATGAGCGTTAATTAATTAATAACAACGTGTGCTCGGGCGATCGATTCCCCATGAACTGCCAGGACTGCCCAGTTCCAGCTCGGGAATTGTCCTGGATTTCCCCGGCTCTGGAGATGGGACCCAGCCCGGGTACGGACGGGGATCATCCCATTTTTCCGTAGGGATGGGGCTGGGGAAGGATGGGAAGCATCTCCCATCCCTCAGCGCATCCTGAAACCCTTCCAGCTCTGCCTTGCTCCATGACTTTCCTTAGTCCCTCGTGGAAAATCCTGCTGGAAACTCTTCCCTTTATTTCGGATCACTTTCAGGTGTTTTTCCCTGTGTGCTCCCACCTGGAGCAGGATCCCACCTGGAGCAGGATCCCACCTGTGCATCCCATTCCCTCCAATCCTGCCCGGGATGCGGCGATGGATACGGAGCTTTAATCAGCGTCTCTTAGTAAAAGCACTTAATTTGCCTTATTAAAAACCTGCCTGTTGGATTGGCAGGATCCAGGAAATGAACCGGAGCACTCTTGGATTGGGAGAGGCTATAAATAATTCATGGAATGTCCGTGCTTTCCATGGAAAAACTGACGGGATGGTGAGGAAATGGGATCCCGAGGTCGCCCCGGGGTGGGGATGGGGCTGGAGGCTCCAAGGTGGGTCCTGGGCACCTATGGATCCAGGGGCCAGGGAAATTCCATGGGGAGTTGGGATGGGTCTGCCTGAGGGGCTGGATGTCCCCGAGGAAAGGCTGGAGGTGGCTGGGAAGAGGAGGGGGAGGAAGATGAGGAGGAAAAGGAAAAAAAGGGAAAGGGAAAGTGGAGAGGGAGAGGGAGAGGGAGAGGGAGAGGAAAAGGAAAAGGAAAAGGAAAAGGAAAAGGAAAAGGAAAAGGAAAAGGAAAAGGAAAAGGAAAAGGAAAAGGAAAAGGAAAAGGAAAAGGAGGATGACCCCGAGGCTCGTGGGTCTCAAGCCATGGGTACTGGTTTGTACTGGGAGGACTGGAGCCAGCTGTGAAAATTTCCATGAAAACAAAGCCCTCTGGAATTCAGAGCGGCTGGAAAGGGGGTTATAAAGAGAATTAAAAACAAAAGCGTGGCTGATCCAGCGGGAATTTGGGGCTGCTGAGCAAGGAGCGGGAGGGACCCTCAGGCAGGAGAGGACCCGGCCCCGCCCTGGCACGGGAACAGACCGGGAGCACTGGGAGCGCTGTGGGCACGGCGGGTGCCAGGCCTGGGATCTGCATCCCTGGGATGAGCATCGTCCATCCCAGGGGGCGGGATCGGCAGCCCTGTGGGATTCGGGATGCCCATCCAGTGGGATTCGGGATGCCCATCCTGTGGGATTTGGGATGCCCAGCCTGTGGTATTCGGGATGCCCATCCTGTGGGATTTGGGATGCCCATCCTGTGGGATTCAGAATGCCCATCCTGTGGGATTTGGGATGTCCATACTGTGGGATTTGGGATGCCCATCCTGTGGGATTTGGGATGCCCATCCTGTGGGATTCAGGACGTCTATCCTGTGAGATTTGGGATGTCCATACTGTGGGATTTGGGATGCCCATCCTGTGGGATTCAGGACGTCTATCCTGTGAGATTTGGGATGTCCATACTGTGGGATTTGGGATGCCCATCCTGTGGGATTTGGGATGCCCATCCTGTGGGATTCAGGACGTCTATCCTGTGAGATTTGGGATGTCCATACTGTGGGATTTGGGATGTCCATACTGTGGGATTTGGGATGCCCATCCTGTGGGACTCGGGATGCCCATCCTGTGGGATTCGGGATGCCCATCCTGTGGGATATGGGATGCTCATCCTGTGGGATATGGGATGCCCATCCTGTGGGATTTGGGATGCCCATCCTGTGGGACTCGGGATGCCCGGGGAGGCCCATCCAGCTGGGCACCCCACGCCCATTCCTGCTCCAGCCGCCTCTGGAAGCGCATCCCGGGGGGATGAGTGGGGCCGAGCCGCTGCTCCCGCGGCAGGAGCGGCCGAGGAGCGGCCTTGGGGTCCCGGCACCGCCGCTCCGCCGGGCTCGCACTGCCCTCCAGCGGGCGCAGCCCGCTCCCAGCGCTTCCAGACGTCCCCTGCCACCTCCCGGCTGTCCCCTGCCAGCACACAATTGTCCCCTGCCATCTCCTGGCGGTCCCCTGCCAGCACCGCAACTGTCCACTGCCATCTCCCAGGCGTCCCCTGCCACCACCCAGGTGTCCCCTAGCATCCCCTAGCTGTCCCCTGCCACCTCCCAGGTGCCCCCTGCCACCTCCCGGCTTTCCCCTGCCACCTGCCAGCTGTGCCACACCGCTGCCCAGATGTGTCCCCGTGGGGGAGGGAGTCTCAGCCCCGCCGGGGCTGGGGTAAAGTCCGACTGGGGGATTTGGGGCGTCCCCTCCTCCTCCGGCCCCGCTGCCGCTCACTGCAGGTTCCTCTTTTTGGCCACCTTGAGGGCCACGTTGTCGTAGTCGCTGTCGCCGAGCCACTCCTTGCCCTGCAGCAGGAAGGGCCGGCGCAGCGGGACCGGCCTCCTGGGGACGGCGTAGTCGTCGTGCTGGGCGTCGTAGGGACACTCGGGCCCGGGGGGCTCCTCGGGGGCCGCCTGCAGCCTCCACGCCTCCCCCTTCACCTCCTCGGGCTCGTCGTACACCGAGAGCGCCGACAGACCCTCGGGCTCGTCGTAGATGTGCTCGGGTCTGGGGGCCGTGGGGCGGCCGGGGGGCTGCCGGCCCCCTCCTGCGTCCCTGGGGACGCTCAGGGGCTCGGGGAGCCCCNGCGGCCCGGCGCCCAGCCGGGCGTCCCGGCTTCGTCCGCGGGGCCCCCCCAGCGCGGCTCCTCGGGCCCGCGGCCCCGCTGGACCTCGATGGCCGCCTCGATGGCCTGGAAGATCTCGTTGCCTTGCCTGGTGTCGAACTCGAAGCTGCCCTCTCCGGACGCGCAGCGCCGGCCGGCCNCTAGCATCCCCTAGCTGTCCCCTGCCACCTCCCAGGTGCCCCCTGCCACCTCCCGGCTTTCCCCTGCCACCTGCCAGCTGTGCCACACCGCTGCCCAGATGTGTCCCCGTGGGGGAGGGAGTCTCAGCCCCGCCGGGGCTGGGGTAAAGTCCGACTGGGGGATTTGGGGCGTCCCCTCCTCCTCCGGCCCCGCTGCCGCTCACTGCAGGTTCCTCTTTTTGGCCACCTTGAGGGCCACGTTGTCGTAGTCGCTGTCGCCGAGCCACTCCTTGCCCTGCAGCAGGAAGGGCCGGCGCAGCGGGACCGGCCTCCTGGGGACGGCGTAGTCGTCGTGCTGGGCGTCGTAGGGACACTCGGGCCCGGGGGGCTCCTCGGGGGCCGCCTGCAGCCTCCACGCCTCCCCCTTCACCTCCTCGGGCTCGTCGTACACCGAGAGCGCCGACAGACCCTCGGGCTCGTCGTAGATGTGCTCGGGTCTGGGGGCCGTGGGGCGGCCGGGGGGCTGCCGGCCCCCTCCTGCGTCCCTGGGGACGCTCAGGGGCTCGGGGAGCCCCTCCTGGGGACAGCCCAGGCCGCCGAACTGGCGCGCCAGGAAGGACTTGGCCACGGTGTCGAAGGGAACGGCGTACTCGGGCTCCACCTCGGCCCCGTCCGGCCTGCGGCCCTGGCGCGGCAGCGCGGGCGCGTTCCCGCGGCGCAGGGCATCGCGGGGCTCGGCGTAGGGAAAATCC
>WAAG01086678.1:0-18032 GCA_013390105.1 Tichodroma muraria | reverse complement strand
GGGGGGGGAGGAGTTACCGGGCAGAGGCCGGTGCAAGGCCCACCCCGCCCCGCCGGTGTCCCGGGGGAGCGGCGGCACCACCGGAAGCGAAGAGCACAGAGTCTGGTCCGCCACAAGAAACAGAACGGCGGCCAGGAGTGAGAAAGGGCTTCGAATGCTGAGTTTAAGAAAATTTAAAAAAAGTAAGCGAATTAAAACCAAAATATACAAAACAAAACATGAAAACACAAAATAAAACGACAAAAAAAAGAACACCAGAAAACCACATTACGGCTCTTTTGCTCTCGCTTCTCTCCAGCAGTGCACCCGTTACAGGCCGTTCGGAGCGCTGCGGGACCGGTAACAGCAGCCGAACGGCCCCCGACAGAGGCATCCCCGCGTCACCGCAAAAATACGTTATAGGCGCTTGCCGCAACCAAAGCTCAGCACAAAGCCCTTCCCAAACGTTCCGGGGTGTCCCCACGATCTCGGCAGATGCGAGGCATTTGTGGGGGTTATTAACTATTTGTTTAAACCGCCGGTGGCTTGGCAGTCCGGTCGCGCTGGCAGCGCGATCCCGCAGGAACTGCCCCCGGGAGAGGCGGGCTGGGCGCTGCCGCGGGGGAGCGGCCCGGGGGCGCGGACACAGGAGCCGCAGTGCCGCGGGGGCAGCGCGGCCCCAGCGCGGTCAGACCCGCTCCCGGTTCGAAAGCCGGTCCCAGTTCCGGCCCCGGCGGCACCGAGCCGCGGCCCCCAGCATGCGGCGGCTGTTCTGCGCGCTGCTGCTGCTGCTGCAGATCGGCCACGGTCGCTCCCCGGCCGCAGGTAAGGGGCCGCCGCTCTGCGCTGGCATCTCCGACGGGGAGAGGGTGAGGGGCGCGGGGAGCGAAGGCTCAGACCTCAGGAGTGAGCTGCACCACGGGTGGGGGTGGTTCCCTGCCTAAGCCTGATAGATGGATGTGACAAGGGACGGAAGCAGCTCCGGGCACGCGCCAACCAGCCCAGACTTTATTTTCAGTGGCTGCGATCTTGCTGCCTGCACTGAAGGTGGGGCATCCCCGGCAGCCGAGGTCCTGCTGTGCACTTCTAACCCAAAAGCTGCACTTGGGCTTCCTCCGCTGACCCCGCGCCGCGGGTCACAAGGCACCAGGGCAGCTACTGTTCCTCGCTGGGAGACTCACAGAGCTCCATTCAGCAGAGAGAGGTCGGAAAGGCAGGAGAAATCCCTGAATTGGATGAAGTGTCTTGCTGTGCCGGTCACTTCCTGGGTGACCTTGGGTTAGCCACTAAACCTCCAGCTGCTGCAGCTGTTGGGCCGGTATTTGTAAAGCGCAGTGATAACCTGCAAGGAGAAGTGCTAGATAAGCATGAGGTAGTCAGCTATTTTTTTCCCAAATTCTGCTGAAGTCAAGCAGAGCATAGTCTGAATCTTCTTGAGACATGAAACCTCCCTCTGCCAGGTTTCACCAAATCACAAATATTTCTCTTTTATCTCAAAAAACTGAACTCAGGGTCATTTCTTGTGCTGTGAAATGAGAACTGTGGAGTTCTTTCTCAGGCAGTAGTGTTCATTTCTCATAGCTCTTCTGCCTCCAGAACTGCTCAGCACCTATGATCTGTAAAATAATGCATTTGCTTGCAGGTATTGATCTGATTCCGAGAACGCTTTGTACTTAGATACCAGTGTGATATGTCCCTTAGAAAAACCTAAGACAGTGAGACTTCATCCCTTCATCCCCCAACCTGTACTGAATACCAGGGGTTGCCCCAATCGAGACACAGCACCTTGCACTCAGCCTTGTTCAACCCCATGAGCTTCCCATGGGCCCACTTTCTGACCTTGTCCAGGTCCCTCTGGACAGCAACTGGTCTGCCACTAAAGCATGGTACAACTTTCATTTGCCTTGGGATTTTTGGTCCTTCCCTGGAAAAGGAAATTTAAGGGGGACCATAGCACAGAAAATGCTTTAACAGAGTTTTCATATGTTTACTTATGAGGAAAGTTAAGAGAAAATTTTCAGCAGAGCTGGCAAAGGAATCTAGTGAATGAAATCTCACCTGAGTTTGAAAGTTCACATTTTTTAGGACAGAGATTAGAGCTGAGCCTCTTCCAGTAGCTGGAGGTCTAGTGATCGTGCTAGATTATTACTGATAATGAACCTATAGCCACCACCCAGCTCTGAGTATAAAACCTCATCAAAGCTTTTGTGATGTTCTAGACTGAAGCTGTCTTCTACTACAAACATTTCTAGGACCCAGTCTGACATGTTGTTTACTGCTATTTATTTGAACTCATACACATGCAAAAGTTTCTGTTCCAGATATTTAAATAGTAAAAGTAATGGTGGCAAAGTTTTTGCTGGGATGAGTGTCATTGTGAGTCATATAACTAGAGCTAGTTATATATAGTTATAACTAGCTACTAGAGCTAGTCTATAACTAGACTAGTTAAAATGTATAAATAAATAAATGAAATTTAAAATGCCATACAACAAGGTTTTTCTTCTGATTTCCACAGAGTTGTACAGTCTGGAAATAACCAACAATGGTCCCATCACAACGGGAGCTAAAGCTACTGTTCAGGCCAGGCTAAGAATGAAGAACGAAAATCTCACATCAAACTTGTATCACTTCAACTGGGTTTATGCTCCTCTGATTCTGATAGAGAAATCCGAGCAGCAGTTTAACTCTGTGATTAATGTGACTGGTGAATTTCCTGGCACTTTCCCTGTGTCTGTCTGGGTGACTCACAAAAACTGTTGGTTGTGTCGGCCAGTTGCAAGGAACATCACCGTGCTTCAGATTACAGGTAAAATGGGTAAAATGGCTTTACAACCTGTACCTCTCCAGGAACTCAGTATATATGCCCTTGCCAGCATCAGGAAGAAAGCCAGTATAAATATTGCTCCTCACAAGAGGGTTTGATTTGTAGCCCTGTGGCTGAAGGTGGGTTCGGGTGGCATGGTGCAATTAGTACCATTACAGCCACATTGTAGTCTCTCTACATCCAGGAAGAAAGCGTGATGCTGCCTGTGGTTTTCTGCCTCTGTCACTTAGAGAAAGTAAACTAGAAACCAGGTGCTTCAGCAGCTGCAGTTCTCACATCAGCAAGGGTCAGTGATGTCCAGACTCCTAGAACAATGCTTCTTCTACTGCCTGCCAGCATTTCTAGACCTAAAGCTAGGATGACCATCAGCAGTGACAATCTGCTGCTTTTCTCTCTTGCATGACACAGCAAATCTTAGGCCATCAGCACAGCAGAGCGTTACATTTTCTTTCAGAGCTCTGTCAGAGCGTACTGAAATTGCATGTGAAGTCATGGCTGCATTTCTAAATGTTGCTAAGTGCAATTTCAGTTTTCTGAGAACATTCATAACCATAAATATGCTTTTGTTTTTTTAAAAAATTAGCCAGTGGAGTGCTATGGTTAACCTAATCTCTGATACAGGGATTGACAGCCCCATTCCAATAGTAATTGCAATTATTATTTGCACATCACCAAGAAAACTGTTACCCAGATTTAATGAATTGTTAACAGGATAAGAGTCTGTTACTGATAATCAATAGCCCATTAATTTTATAAAGAGCTGCTAAGTGTCTCACCATAATACCTCTTTATTTGTAGGTTAGAGAGGATTTTTTTAGATTGTCCTTGCCACTTGTTGTCCAACATAGAACCTCTCATACACAAAAAGATTCCTCCCTTTCTGTATTCACAATATATAGCACATCTGTTATTCACAGCAGTCAAATCTTAATTTCTGTAGAAACAGCTAAAACCAAGGGGGAAAAAAAGCTACATTAAAAAAAAACACAAACCAAACAAAAACCACCATCCCAAACATGACGAGTATGTGTACTGGCCTGATTCTGAATCTAGATGCTTGATATTAATACCAGTTATTTTTAAATAAATAGTAGAAGTTTATATTGAGCTCAATCAGCCCAGGATTATTTCTCTTAGTTCTACAGGATGTTTTATCATGACCCATTGTATAACCCAAAATAAATATTTTAATTTCACTCCCTCATTCACACACATGACAACACTGCGTAATAGATAAAAAATACACTTAACCACTTGGACTAGGACACAGAAAGACTTACACAGTACATCTGAAAGATGTTTTGATACATACACAGAGCGTGCTGTGGAAGCATGCTGTCATTCTTCTGTCATATATGCTGTCATACATGCTGTCATTCTTCTGTCACATATGTTATCATTCTTCTTCCCCCTTTTTATTCTGCAGAATTCATCACAGGGAACCTCACCATTGCCCAAATAGAAGATAGCAGAGTTACCACACATGGTTCTAGTTCCTCCGTGGGCACAGTGACCCGGATTTCTTTCTCTCTTCATGACCCAAGTAATTACTTCAAGTCAGCATCATTTGTCTATAACTGGGATTTTGGAGATGGGTAGGTG
Organism: Tichodroma muraria; assembly: GCA_013390105.1. Taxonomy (NCBI): domain Eukaryota; kingdom Metazoa; phylum Chordata; class Aves; order Passeriformes; family Sittidae; genus Tichodroma; species Tichodroma muraria. The sequence continues at coordinate 13,624 of WAAG01086678.1, read as the reverse complement.
TGGTTACTTTGTTTATTTTAATGAGTATTCAAGATGGCTCTGATTCAGATGTTCTGATTTAGAAAAGTCTGAATTAAGTCAGTTAGCTAATAGTCTGCCTGCTATAAAAGTTATTTTCGTAATTTACTGACTATTCCTATTCAATTTTGTGAATTCTTTTAGCATTATCTTTAGCTTCTTTACTTAAAGATGCAGAGATTTACTTTGGATCTTGTACTAATTGTAGTTCTATAGGTAATACCACCAACATAAATACTCATTTATATGGACATAAAGTAGAATTAGAATCACAGCCACTGGAACATTGTCTGCAAAGAAAATACATTAGAGTTTGTCCCTTTTTAAACCAGAAATATGCAAGTACTTGGTAAAAAGCAATTTTGATTTAAATCTTTTCCTGTTGCACACAGAGTTTACCAGATTACCAAGGAACCTTTTGTCTACTGTAACTGCTCCTCCAAGGGGAATCGCACAGTGCATCTGAAGGCTGTAGCTGAATGGGAGCAAATTGGAAGCATCATACACGAAAGAGAAATTATGCAGAAAACTGGTGATTTTACCACAGCTCTGGAGCTCTCGGGTAATTATGAAACATTTTGCTCCCTCAGTGCAGAACTAGCCATATATGTACAGATACAATCTAGTATGTACAGATACAATCTAGCTTTAACACAGTAACACAACTTCAACATTGTTTCACGTGCAAGGACTGGTCAACATCATTCAGCAAGTGCCGCAGAATAGACTTCCTGCTCTTTCTTCTAGGGGAGAAAAAAGGGTGGAAACAGATAAAATCTTCAGTTTCTTTTCAATCTACAGACAATTTTACTGTCTTTTGTAAAAGCCTAACATACAATTCAAACAATAAAGTATTTTTGGTAATTTATGCAATTTACACCAGCTATCCCTAAACAATAAATCAGTTAAATCAAGCATTAGGAAAGTCTCATTGATTTGATCAGCTTCAGGAATAAATAAACACAGAATTAAAAATGTAAATAATTAACAAAGTTGGTTATACATACCAAAAGCAATTAGACAAAAAGTCAGGAAACTTATAACATCTCTAGTGGTAGGTTTCCTTTTGGGGTATGAGACAAATAGTATTATTTGTGTGACTGATGAAGCTCAAATCTGCAAGTCTGTGAAAACAAGCCTTCACTGGGAAACCAGTGAGACTCAAGTTTACGTGTGGAGTGTGATATGCTGGCTTTTCATTTCTTCTCAGATGCTGTTAAAAGTGTTGACGTAGTGGGCTCCAGAGAGACTAATGTAATGGAAAACTTGAATTTATCTCTTCATATCAATGGCACGTAAGTAGCAAACATGACTTCTTTCCCCCCAAAACTGCCTCTTTAAGTGTTTTCCCCCAGTGTTTCCTAAAAATAGTCAGTTGAACCCCACAGAAAAATAATTTTAAAAAACCAAAACCACCTCCTCCCCCCCACAAATACTGTTGATTATTGTATTTTCCTCACTTGAAATGGCATGAGCTCGAAGAGCCTGAAAGACCCTGCATGTTTACAGAACAGCAGAACACTCCTATGTAAAGCAAATGCTATTTTTTTTAATCTTTGTAACAGGAACATTAAAAGACAAGTAGAGAAATAGTGGGGGAAAATACATCTGAAAACTTCTTGCAGAACTTTTTTCCTTCACCAATTTCCCTGCTATTAAATTGAAATATATTCCAAGTCCTGTTGCATAACAGCAAAGCTTGACTGGCATAGGGGATTAATAGGTTTGACAAGTGATTATGGCAAAATTCAGATTGCCATAAGATGAATAAGACACAGAAGCCCCATGCAGCAAGGATCATAGAAAAATAGGAGGGTTGTGAGCACCTCAATCCTAGCACAAGCTCTCTCAAGCTGCAGCACTAGACCACATTGGAGTTTTGGAGGGAGCACCACCCAAACTGTCTCATTTACCTAAGGCATAAACAGTCTGAACAGACAAAGCAGCACAGTTTGCATTCAGAAAGTGAAAGGCACATTGACAGGAATGGGAACTGGAGATGGCATCCCAGTAAATGTGAACAGCCAAAAACTAAGACAGGCTGAGAAAACTTGAGATCACTAAGAACAGGCTTGTTGACCTTCTAGTCACAGGACTGGAGCTGATGCAAGAGGAGTTTAAGATAGAGATGCAGTGACAGAAGAGATGGGTTATCAAGAACAAAGATAGAAAATGAGCTAAACACATCAACATGATGCTTTCCTTCACAAAGAATGTTGTAAAGAGATAAGAAACAAAATACTAATAAAATAGGGTAAAGAAAAGTTCTGTCTGTTGTCAGAATCAAAGTCTATAGGGCATAAGGTGAATTCAAGCAGAATCAGTTGAAACAAGGATCTGGAAAGGTAATTAAAAGGCTTCAATTAGATGTGATGAGAAACCACATGGCCATGAAGTGGGTAGCACTAAATTGCTTGATAGCAAATAAAAAACCTTTTGTTAATGTAAGGAAATGCTGTGATCCTTGAAATTTACTTATATTTTCCAGCTATTAGTCCTTTGTACAGAGCTCATCTTATACTCTTTCCAGTTTCATTAGCTTTTTATTTTAATTAAAAAAGTCTTGGGTGTGCTTCAGTGGTTCAGACAGTGATTTCTGTGTGAGAAGGACAAAGAAAAAACTACCTTCCCTTGGAAGTGCAGGATAAAAGATTCCTTTCATATTTATTGAAGAAGGACTAAGGAGTTTTCTACACACAGTGGCCTGCTGGTAACACTTGCAGGTCTTCAGCTCTCAGGTGAAAGACCTGCCTTTACAGAAACATCACAAAGAACTTTTTCATTTGTCATATGCTATAAACCAACAACAACAGTGCAATTGATTATTTCTTTATTTGTATTTAAATTAACTTCATTAGTTTCAAAATTATTCTGCTATTTTAACCAAGCTCTCTGCTGAAATTTTTGCAGAGTTGTTTACCTTTTTAAATTTTGCCTTTTTCCTCTTGTCGTTTCAGCCCACCACTGGCATTATGCTGGCTTATAAAATCCGAGTGCATTCCACTTGAAGGTGACAAATGCCATCTGGTGGAGATCAGTGGCTCCTGCTACAACCTCAGCCACACCTTCAGGGACGCGGGACAGTATTGCCTCAGCGTCAGGGTGGAGAACGGCGTAACGATGCTGCAGACGTACCACGGGATCAAAGTGCGGCCAGCAGGTGAGGGGTAGGGAGCCTGAGCAGCACGGAGAGTCCCTAACAGGTTAGGGACAAACGTGGACTAACCAGCCTGCAGATGAGGTTTCAGGAATGTGGTGTAGATCTCTAAAAGGAGAGGAATAAAAAGGGAAATGAGAATTTATAATGTGCCTGCTGTAACTGCTCTGAGCTTCTAGTGTTCTGCTGAACCCTTAGTCCCAAGAGTGTCTTGAAGCTACCAAGTACACTGGGAATGCTGTATTACTTAAAGGAAATATTTTTCAGTTTAAATAGTCAAGCTTTTGTAGTTAGAGAGGATAACTAGGAAAACTTATGTATCTGTAACACTACCTTAATTAAGCAGTCTCAATTATTTTTGCTTAGTTTAGTTTGGATTTCTGAGGGTAGATTTTTCTAGGCCTCCATTTCATTCCAAGTCTCTGTCCCTTCCAGTGACCCCAGCTGGCTTCCCCATGCATGGTCACATGCATGCCCCTGGTCAACATACCCTTGTCGGGTCCCTAAACCATCTGGGAGAGTGGTTAGGTGGCCAAGTAAAGAGGATGGGGCACACCCAGGCTGTGACACAGACTGGTCACACCCAGTCACTGTGAGCCAGCTGTGTACAGACAGGGCAGCTCACTCCAGAAGGCACTGGTGTGCATTCAGGGCTGAATCCTCTGTGCCGGAGGCTCTTGGCTGCTGTGGAGGTGAGAGTCCTTCCTGTCCTCTTGGGGTACCTCAAACACCCTGGGGAGTCGGGCGCTAACATATGTAACTGGGTGGAGGTTCTTAGGCTCTTCAAAAGAGGGCATAAAGGGAAAGACCCTTACAAACCCCTCTCCCATTTCTGAGATTTCAGAAAAACCTGGAGTGATCAGGGCTGAAAAGCTTATTTCTTCTTACACACATTCCTTCTTTTTTCTAAAAATACTCCTAAAATTTCTTCATTGTTTCCTTCTCCCTGTTGCCTTTTTCTGTGGTATTGTATCTCTCCAGGAGTGTGTCCTTGTGCTTTTTCCTAGGAATCCACCCAGCTTTCTTTGTCCTGCTCTGCACTGCTCTAGTTTCAGTGATGCTGGTACTGGTGCTGTACACGACTTTTCGAAGTAACACACAACAAAAAGATCTCGTGGAGGTATTCAGTTACTCTTACTTTGAGCTGAGATAGCAATTAGGTAGCTTTCAGCCGTGAAAGGTATCTGATATGAAAGGTTCTTTAATCCCCAGAGAAACAGAGCCAGAGGGAGGATTTCCCTGGTACTTGTGATCTGTTTCACCACAAAATCCAAGCAGGGTAGACAAAAGAAGAAACAGCCGTGATTTTGGCTTGTTGCAGAGAACTCTAAATTGCCAGAATAATAATGGGCAGTTTGTTAATATTCCCAAGCAGATGCTTGCATTGAAGTATCCATTCCAGAGGATTTACCTCAGAGTAGTTACATGAAAGAAAGCAAGGAGACAGTGCAGGAGAATACAGGATCATAAAAAGGAGGGGTATGTTATTAAAGCAGACCTAAATTGTTATCTACCCCTTGTATTTGGCCTTCATCTCCCCAGCTCCCTTCCATTTCTAGTATACTTTCACTTGCTACAGAAGGTGTTTGTAATAAGCATGAGTTCTTAAACCAAAAGTAGCTTTCATGGTATTTTGGAAAGTACCTAATACCATTTACACTGTGCCACAATATAAATTATATACCTCTAGAGACACTGCCTATAAGCCATGTGCACAACAGGTATAAATCAGAAGTCTATTTTAAGTTAGTGACTGAGTGAAAGTGGTTGAGGACCAAGTGCCACTTGTAGCACAATGTGTTCTTTCAGGGCTTCAGCCAGTGGAAACCGAACTAAAAATTATCTTTTGGATGTTTCTTTTCCAGGTAGCTGACTTTGACTTTTCTCCACTGTCTGATGAACACCGGTCTCATCATTCCCAATCAGGCTGTGGCCCTGTATGTTGCAGATCATGTTTTCTTCAACAATCAAAAGAAGCTGCCTGGGAGAGTCATGAACTTCTACATTCACTTTACAAGCCAGTCAAAACGTACACACTGTGAAGAACACAATTGCACTTTGGTTGCACTAACTGTCTAAATTTCTCACTTAGGCTAAGTCAAAAGCCTGGTGCTGCATGTATGGTTTGGTTTCGCCAATGCGATGAGGTTCACCACTTTAAGTCCAGCACTTGAATACTTCATTCTCTGAATTTAAAAAGAACAAGAAACACAGTGAAAGTAGCTTTGTATTTTTAACTTATACGGGTGTGTACATTTACAGCTGTAAGTGCAGCATTTTATTCTTATGAAAGATTGTTTTATGTGCAGGTTTGCTAAATTCACTACCTCTTGTAATTTCTCTGTTCTTTCTGTCATCTGTTTCAAAGAAGAAAATGTCTAAGACAAACATACTGCCTTTCCTATGTATAACAATGTTACTGGAAATGGAAGTTACCCAAATACTGTTGAATGTGTATTTCTTCCATCAAGGAACTGATGTATCCAGGTTGAAAACAGAGGTGTTTCCAATGAACCAGATTACCTAATTATGTTGCCCTTTTTCTTGTCTTGTCTTAAAAGCTAAGAATTTTTAAACCCTTTTTAAGCTAATGAACTTTTGCCAGACTGCAGTGGTGGTGACACACTCACCTGCTGGAAGTATCTTGGTCCTGCAGAAACCTCCACATGTCCACAACTATCTAAAATAGAACAACAGTCTAATCTGTATAAGTAGCTTTTTTTTTTGGCTATTCATGCTTCTTTTTTATTTCATATTGCTCCCCAATTAGCCATCAAAGGTCCTTTTCTAAAAAATGCAACAACCAGTAGTTCAAAGCTGTTCAGCAAAACATATTTAATTGAAATTCCTGATCAGTGTTCAAGGTTGTATAAACTCCATGCCTGTTGCACTACCATCTACTATCAGCTTCCTGCTCAGCAAGGCTTTGCCCACTGGCATTTCAGAGTACCCTGGAGGCTTTTAAACAGAAGTGCCTTTGTGTCCACTTCTTTTTTTAAATGTGACACACCCTCCTCACCTCTGCTTAAAGCATATGGGTATTGTGGGCTTGGGGTTTTTCATAGTTTCTCAAATGATTGGAAGATAATTGTCTGAATGTGAAGGGATTTACCAAGAGGATTTTGGGGTACTCATCTCACATGTTCAACTTCTATGCTTCCTCTGAGGAGCACAGAGCTTCAGTTCTTCTGTGAAGGAAATTTCATGACCCTTAATTAACTTGATACATTTAAAATAGAATAGGATCGTGTAAGATAACAAATCCTATAAACCCAAGTTTTTGTTAAAAGGTCCCTTCCAAAGAAGAATGTCTTTCATTTTCTTCCAAAGAGAAACGGTATTTCTAAGCAAGCTTGTTGATTAAGAGTGGTGTTCTTTGTATCCTTTCTCAGTGCTCTGGTATCAAACTCTTATCTTCAGCCATATTAAGTTATTGCTAAGAATGTGCCTGTCTTGAGCAAACAATCTATTGTGCCTGAGAGCTTCTGTTTTATTGTTTATTCCTGAGATCCCAGCCCTCTGAGCCACTGCCAAAGGCAGTGACTTGCTCTGGGATGTCAGTGTGGTTTGTAAATGGCTACATCATCCTCGGGCAGTGGGAAGAAGAGATTTCTGATATGCAAAATGCAGCTCAGAGTGACAGAGTCCCAAGACAGACTGCATAGGGGTTTGTGCAGCCAGAATTTAGTCTGGGCTTCTTTTGTTAAATTTTTGAAAGACATGTGGCCCTTGCTTACATTTAAAGATGACCCATTGACATGTTAATGGATGTGTAAAAAGCCCTTTCTTCTCCATATTTTACTGTTAGCAAAGACAATATCTATGGGAGCAGACTCAGTTATAGATACACGAAACTGACATCTTTAGGGTTTGAAATAGATCATATGAGAGGAATAAGACTTATGCTTGGCCCCCTTTTGAATTAATACCTAGGTGATCCAAAGTGTGTCATGGGGTGCTAGGCCATGAACTTTGCTGCTTTGGGTTTTTGCATTTGTGTCCTCCTCCATATGTCCAAGCCAGGGCACAAGTGATCATGCCAAACCTGGCAGAGTAGGTATCAACCACCATCAAAAAATTGGGACATGGAGTTAGAGGTACAAAAGACAGATCTAAGAAAATCCCCAATTTCCTACTGAGAAAAACAGAGCAAATGTCCTTCAGAGGAATATTGGCTCTTACTCTCTGCCTAGGGTGAAGAAAGGATGGCAAAGGAATCAAATGATTCAGGAGGGTAGAAAAGATAAAGTGCTGCAAAGTAGAAAGTCAACACTATCAAATACTGGAAGACACTTCTTCAAGAGCAGAAAAGAATAGAGGTTAGAAAGAAAAATATTACTGGCAAAAAATAAGCAGTGGAGAAAGTACACTTAAAAGGGTATGTCAAGAAGAAAATTAACCAAGAAAATTTAAACAGCCTTAGCAAATTGAAATATAAGTATGAGAAACATTCACATGAATACATTCTTGAATCCAATATGAAATTGCTTCCTGCACGAAAGACTGATCTGTGGGTTTGATAAATGCATCTGAAATTGAAGACAAAAGGTAATTGAGCAGTTCAGGATATAGCAATGAGATTAGTGGGACGTAGCAAGGATCAGTAGGAGGATTCATTTTGTTAACCTTAGAAATCAATGACCTGAAAAAAGGAATGTTCAGCAAAACGATCAAATTCACTGACTCAAAACAAGAGTCTAGTGAGTGCAAAGCCAAAGAGCCATTAAATTCAGGCGATAAGCAAGAGTGTGAGCAGATAAAAAGTGTATGCAATGAGAACTTTTTACAAGGAAATGCATTTGAGCACAGAAAAGTTCTGGAAATGCACAATAGAAAAACACACAATAAAGCAAAAAAATTTATGTATCTCTGTAGTTTGTCATATAAACAATGATGTTGGTTTGTCTTGTAATTGTGGGGACAAATCAGCCTTTTATCTTGAAAGCAGAGCATAACACTCCGTGGCTGAATGGGTCAAGGCTGAATTTTGTCTTTAGTCTCTGGAAAGATTACACAGCCCAAGCTGAGACCACACTTTGAAGACATGAGGCCCCTATAGCATTTGCTGGATGCTGTAGGAACAGAAGTTTTCTCAGCAAAAGGAAGGTGAAGAACTTCATATTTAAATGCTCAGCTTTATTATTAGATAATCAGCCAACACTTCACCTTGATTTTTTTGCCAGTTTCCGTGGAAACTGAAATGCCATCCTGCAGCTGTCACAAAATTGTTGAGATCCTGCATATCTCAGCTTTGACAGCACACTGTGCACTGCAAATGTGGATTTTTAAACTGCAGCCACTAAAATACGGAACATAGAAGTTTCAGAAACTTCTTTCAGAGCTGGGTATGCTCATCACTAGCATGTATAATTCCTACAGCAGTGTGCACAAAGAGAGCAGTCACAGCAGATCAAGGAATCGTGAAATCATAGAATGGCCTGGGTTAAGGAAGGGACCTTAAAGATCATTTTGTTCCACACTCCTGCCATGGTCGCGCTAGACTAGGTTGCTACAAGACCCATCCAACCTGGCCTTGAGCATTTCTAGGGACGGCATCCACAATTCTCAGTATCCTGTGTCAGGGCCTCAACACCCTCACAGTAAACAATTTTTTTCTGGTGTCTAAATTAAACTTCCTCTCTGTCAGTCTGAAGCTATTCTGCCTCGTCCTGTCACTACATGTTCTTGTAAAAAGTCTCTCTCCACCTTTCTTGTCATCTCCCTTCAGGAAAGGGAATCAGGTCACCCCAAAGCCTTTTCCAGGCTGAACAATCCCAGTTCTCTCAGCCTTTCCTCATAGCAAATTGCTCCATTCCTCTGATCACCGTGGTGAACTCCTCTGGACTCATCCAAGAGCTCCATGTGCTTCCTGTGCCGGGCCCCCAGAGCTGGGGGCAGCTCTGCAGGTGGGGTCTCACCTGAGCAGGGCAGGGGCAGAACCCCCTGCCTCAGTCTGGTGTTTGATAAAATACTGCAGTTGTTCAACTGTCACTACTACAGGAGCAAATCATACTAGAGCACTAGGGAAAGACTAGCCCAGCCAAATAATTTTCTGATGCATTTACTCACAGCAGTCTTGGGAGGCAGGGAAGTGATGTTATCACTGTTCACAGGAGGCAGAAGGGAGCCGTGCAGATATATGGAGGTATATAGATTCTCAAGCAGAGGCAGCTGCAAATACCTGCATAAAATTCGAGATTAAAAAGATTATGACCATCTACCAAATCCTTGTCCTTCTATTGGAAATTATATTGCTTTTCTAATTTTTTAATTAATGGTTTTAATTAATTTAAATTAATTGGCTTTATTTAATCATAACCAGTATATTAATTACAAGAAATATGTTAAATCACTTTTAGTCAAAATTTAGCAAAATTTAGCATGAGCAGGTATTGGGGGAATACAACTTGGGAAAATTACTGAAACTTAAAGTTTTGCTAAGCTAACTTTGATGTGCTTCATTGAGCAAGGCCTGGGAGAGAGTGATATATTATTGAAATTGGATACAAGAAGTGAAGAATTTATGGACTATTAAGATGTTTTTCAGGAACCAGAAGATAAAGAAGAACATAACAAAGACTCAGTATATTTCTGTTGGAAAATCCCTGCTGGAGGAAAAAAAATACTAAAAAGACTAAAGAGTAAAAGTACAAAAAAGATACTAAAAAGACTAAAAAATACTAAAAAGACTAAAAATACTAAAAAGACTAAAAATACAAATTAGCAGGAACAGTGAGAAATCCATAACCAAGAGAGGACAGAATACTAATTAATGAATGAATTGTGCGATTTGGAATCAGCGAACATTAATCTCTTCGTTTGCTAAAATTAAAAAAACAGGTGAAGAAGTTTTGTATCAGCACCTTGTGCCGAGGCCAGAAAATTTTGTCGGCCACACAGACACACACACCCATTTCGAGCAAGGATGAAGCAACACCTTACTCGCTAGCACTAAAAGGCGGTGTCAGAGGGTTTGTCTGTCCCGGGGGGTTTAAAAAGACGCTGTTAGATGTTAATTTCTCCCGGCAGGGTCGGGGCTTTCCTGCGGCGCGCGGAGCGAGGGCGGCTCCGGGCCCAGGCCGGGCCCCGCGGCGCACGGGCCGGCCGGCAGGGGGCGCNCAGCCCTGAGACCACACTCGGGGTCATCACCGCCACGAAGGTCGGGGTCATCTCTGTGCCGAAATGCTATCCTGTACAGCACAAGCCTTGCGTCACTCACTGGATGGATGGATGGATGGATGGATGGATGGATGGATGGATGGATGGATGGATGGATGGATGGATGGATGGATGGATGGATGGATGGATGGATGGATGGATGGATGGATGGATGGATGGATGGATGGATGGATGGATGGATGGATGGATGGATGGATGGATGGATGGATGGATGGATGGATGGATGGATGGATGGATGGGCGAGGTCCATCCTGTGAGCAGCAGTAGCTTCACTCTCCATGGAGGAGAGCAGCTGTGAATTCTAGAACCACTTACACTGGAAACAAGATCATTGAGTCCAACGCAAGGCCGCCAATAAACCACTTCCCCAAGTGCCACATTCACACATCTTTTAAAGCCCTCCAGGGATGGTGACTCCACTGCCTTCCTGGGCAGACTGTTCCAGGGCTTGACAACCTTTTGGTGAAGAAATTTTCCCTAATATCCAATCAAAACCTTCTTAGGTGCAACTTGAGGCCATTTCCTCTTGTCCCATCACTTTTTAATTTGGAGAAGTAGTAACGTTACTGAAGTTTCAAACTACAAAGACTTAAATTAAGGAAAACAAAGAAAGCAACCCACAGAATAAAACACAGGTGAGTGTAAGCATTTATGGAAATCACCTGAAGGTGCCCATGCCTTCATGGGAAGGTCTCAGAAAAAGGGAAGCACAAGAAGCAACAAACAGGCACGTTCTGGTTTAATAACTCTGTAAGATTGGTCTTTTGTGGTAATATAAATTAGGACTTTGTCATTTAAGGAATCTTTTCAGGCATAATTAAGATACAAAATGAGAACAGACCACAGCAATAAAAGTTCTCTTATCTGATCAAAAGCACACACTTAAAAGCAAAAAAATTAATATTATGCCATAGATTTTTAATGTCTTTTCAGTTGCCTTGTCCTTAATATATTCTTTCTCCATTATATGCAAAGCACTTACAATATTTTGAATAAAATCAAAAAAGAAAAAAATAATCTAAAAATCCAAATACACTTGCTAATTAAATAGCAATGCCCTTACTTCCATTCAGGCAATCTTGATAAATTACAGTCTTCCCATACTAATTAACTTCAAGTTTAATGGATTTCTCTCACCACCGCAAGCTATGTAACAAAACACAACATGCTCAACTTTACAAAAACAAGTCAATATTGAAACTGGTCTCTTGATTCTGCTCCAGCAGAGCACTCAAACGCGTGCAAGTGCAAACACAGGAGGAACAGCTCCTTGTGGTGGTGGAAAGTGCCCGATGGAAAGGTGAGCAGCCTCACTTCAGCACAAGAGCCCAGTGCTCAGGACCACATTGATCACGTGCAGTGAGCTCCTGCATCCGCAGAGCTCATGTCTAACGCAAAAAAAAACAACACCCACTTTTTAGCCACTATCAGATTTTTTCCACCCTCAGTGAATTCACTTGCAACAAATCCAGAGTATTTTTGTGGGTCACAGGAGACCAGTTTATGACACAAGGCACGGCCTGTTCTCTGCCATCCCAGGCAAGTGTCCCATGCAGGAGCACTGCAGCCACAAACGTAGATAGAGTTGCACTTCTGAACTGAACCCCATCAACACAGAACAGTTCCAGGGAGGCTATTATATTTGCATGTCAGAGTGTTTTTTTGTATTTAGCCAGACCATTAAAGTAAGATATTTCCATTACTAAATTATCTGTTTATTGGGGAGTTCATAAAGATTACCAGAAAGTAAGTTTGAGTTAAAGCATTGTGAAAACATGACAGCAGCCACCCAAGACAGTATCAGAAAATGAATGCTAGCCCCTGATCCTGGGGAAGAGAGACGGGTCAGTGTAACCTCCCTGAGCCACCAGGGAACCACTTGGAGAGAAACAGCTTGAGTTTTGAATCTGAAATTACTCCAGGTAGCTCTACTTGTGGAATTTAGAGTTCTTTAAGTGATTTTTTTTTCCCTTTAATGGCAGTAAGACATTAATGCTCTACCTGGTCAAATAACTGCAAGATTCCACTTATGGAAAAAATTATTCATACTTGGTAAATGAATGTTTCATATCACAGGTCCACCTGCACAGCAGAAGTGAGACATCCATTTCCCATAGATATTTCAGACAGGACCTGCATTCTGAAGGATCCCCAAGACCAATCCAGACCACACAGCTTAGATGGGGAGGGGGGAAACTTTCACAGCAAGTTGATTTGCAAACAGACATTATTTTTTTCAGGTACTGTTATCTTTTCTGTTCTGTTCTTTACTTCTCTTTGGCTTGTTAATAAATAGTGGGGAAAACCTGCCTGCAGATGGGAAGACACCGTGCAATTAAAGGTAAAGTATTCTATTCAATTCTGTAGGAACATCAATTTTCCTAATACAGTGTGTGAAATGTGAAAAATCAGGTAAGTAGTACATACAGTATTTATTAACATGAGGATCCTGAACTATTACTAATGAAGTAGAGAAAGAAAAGACAAGACTCTCTCAGCGTGAACTGCTCAGCTTGGCTACTTCGAGGACTTTCCCACCCAGGGAAGCAGCTTGAAACAGCACTTTTGTTTGCTACAAATCCCACCCAAAATTGCACGCGGCTGCCACCAGCACAGCTGCTGCCACCCACAGAGACACGAGGCTGCTACAGGTGCCCTTTGGGCAGCAGACGCTCTCGGGCACTGCTCCCGGCTTCCTCAGCCTGGACTCCTCCAGGCAGCATTCAACAACAGATGAAATCGAGGAGCTGAAATTCCCCCTGGGAAGCCCTGCCCGGCAAACCGTGTGTGTCGACCCCGCCCCTCCCCTCCCACCTGTCTGGCAAAGAGAGCAGCAGCTCATAGATGCACAGTCCTCTGTGGCTCAGGCAGAAGAATGACTCAGGCAGCTCCACCGACGGTTCTTTCGCAATGCATTTGTGTTTCCCTCCGTTTCCGAGGGCCGGAGGGGAGCAAGATGGAGCGGGAAAACGGCGGGAGAGGAGACCAGCACGGTAGGGCTCGGCATCCACGCTCAAGATGGCGGCCGCGCAGGACCCCTGGGAGATAGGTGTCAAAGCCGCTGCCTGTCAGCACCCGCTACGATTCCGGCTATTCTGGGCCCTGCTGAACCCCCGGCCCGTGTCCGCACGCCCGGAAAGGCGGCGGAAAATCGCGCCGGGGTGCCGGTTTTGGCGTCGAAACTTCGCTCAGGCATCCGAGTAGACAGACCGGAGGGAGGCCCTTCATATTTCCCGCCTTTTCCTGACCGCCATCTTGAGAAGGTCGAGC
>WAAG01086673.1:1606-30654 GCA_013390105.1 Tichodroma muraria | reverse complement strand
GGAAACTATAAAAGTGTTTAGAATGCCTTTTGTTGAAGTGTTTGCAGTGTGTCATACTCAGCTTTTAACTACCAGGGAATGGTTTAAAGTGTTAATTTTGATGTGTGAATGTGGAAAACCTTTGGACCTTTTATATGAGCAGTTTCTTTGCTGCTTGTGTTTTGTGGCCACAGTGACTTTCTGGCTTGTTTTCATGCAGGTTAAAACTTCTTTGGCATCCACAGTAAGGCCCTTATGCTTGCTGAATACATTTAAAACAAATCTCTTAAAGCTTCAGAATATAGTATATCAAACTGTTTGTTGAAGAATGACTCTTAAATATATTCATGAAGGAAAGAAGTTTAATGTTCATTGTTTTCCCTTTCTCTTGCTCAGAAAAATAATGGAAAAGCAGGTGTCCACATTTTCTGACCTAAAGGTGAAATTTCCTTATGTGATGGGGTTCTGTGACAGCTTTTTTTTGCAGCAGTCTGCATGCCTTAAACTTAGGCTGGCTTTTGTCTAATGGCTGATAATGTCACCTTTATGTGAGTTAGGCCGTTTTGAAGTCTTTTAAGTCTTGCAGATAAAGAGGGTTCATACATATGGTGCTGAGCTTTGATTTCTCTGATACAGCACTGCAGCATCTTTCTTCAAGTGAAACAAGGAAATTGGCATTGGGTGTGTTTTAGGATAAAGCCTTTTTATTCCTGCTTTACTTTAAACCTCAAAGTCATAGCTTCAGACGTCTACAGAACCTGATTGCATCCATCTATCAGTCCTCTCCTTGTCGAAAATGTTGCCTTCCTTTCTAAAATTTATTTATTTTTTAAAATTATTTTTGGCATTTTTGCCTTCACTGCTTTTGTCCCTTGAGCTTTCCTTTAGTAAACATCTGCTAAAATTGCTTCAACCCTTTTTTATCTATCCTGCTTTATTTTGCTAGTTTTACCACCATCCATTTCCCCATGTTACAGACTAGTACAGACTGCTCTTGTCACATGTTAGTCCATTTAAATAAATAAGAGTTCCCAGTTTGTCATGGTTTTCCTATGGCATGCTTTATCAAATGGCAGGTCTCAATAGCATCCAGTGATTTGGAAGGTGAGTATCAGGTCTTTGAAAAATTCCTGTCTGCTCTGTGCACAGGAACAGCCTAATCCACTGGGATGCCAGCTATTTTGAGTGGGTAAAATGCAAGCAGAGGGTTTTGGCTGTGCCAGCTGTGTGGCAGGGAAGCAGCTGGAGCGCTGCCGGGGAGCAGTTGGCAGCACTGAGCAGGGACAGAGGGGCTTCACAGTCAGACAGGAGCGTAAACGCTTGTCTAGGTGCAACGGTTAGAGGAATTTTTTCTATACTTCCACTATTAACTGATTGTGGAAAATGGAGCTAATGTTTTAACAGTAAGCTTTGATATGACAAATGGGCTAATGCAGAATGTAGCTTATTTGGGACTGCAGTGAAATCAGTGGAGCAGTAGATTTTTTCAGTATTTTTGGTGGCATCAAAACATGCCACGGAAAAGTATTTTATCTATGTTCTGATATAACTAAACTGATTTAGCATTATGTAAATAGATACGATGGTAGAAAAGCATTTTAAAGACAAATGAGTGAAAAAAATGTCCAAATTTTACATTTTTAATGTTATGACAACATTTAAAGCACTATGATTCAGAATAATTTTGACTAGAAAAAAAAAGTTGAAAGTTTAATTGGGTGGGGTAAGAAATACTCTTATGCTGAAGTTTCAAGCCAGACTGCTGACCTCTTGAATGTTGAAGCAGGTTTTGACAGTAACAGTTATTTCTGCAGAATTAAAATTTTCAACTTTTTCTTTTTTTTTTTTTTAATTCCGTAACTAGTTCATTCAGAAACTGGAAGCTAGCTGGTAGCTGAAAATCAGGATGCTTTGTTCTCATCTTCAGTGTATCTGCGAATATAAGCCTGGAGCGATGGCACGTACCCGTTCTTCAATCACCAAAAAACAACAAGGAGCTTTTCTGATTTCTAATAACTGCAGACAATAATGTACTTGTTAAAAGATGAAATTTATTTTTGTGGTTTTTCCTGTCTACTATTTAAAATGGTTTTATTTACTCAAACTTCTTAAATCATGGTATCAATCCGTCTTAGTTCCAGTTTCCTTCTAAATGCTGCTTAAGACAAATGATACGGAAATAATTTCTATTTATTAGACCTCAATTGCTCGATATTTAAGAGTAAAACATAAATTGAAAACATGAATACATACATAATTGCTGAAGCTCATCGTTGTGTTTAAAGCATTCCTTACTTTAAAGAAATTGCAAATTTAATACAGTTAGTCAAATCCATCTCTTTTATTACCAACTGACACTATACAGCCATTTAAGGACAATCTTTTGGCACAAACTTACTATAAGTTCTAAGATAAGTTTTTCTGCTTGATTAAAAGGGATGATTATAATTCATTTTCTATGGAAATAAGAAGGACAAACTTCTGTATCTGCCAGTGGCTTTTATTATTGAAGGTAAAAAAATCCTACATAGAGAGTGTGGGCTTAAATCTTAAATCTAACAATGTTCTGTAAATAAAGGTCTAGTTGAGGACTCACAGCTCATCAAAAGAAGCCAACAGCTGATGGGTCTGAGAACAGGTCACCAAATTTGCATTTGGGGGTAATTTTCTTTTTATAGCATAAAGAAAACAATTTAAATTATATTCATTCGATGCTGCCATTTTTCAACAGAATCATGTACTTATTGAAAAATGTTTCCCCATTATGACCTTTTTTGTTTATTATGTAACCATGTCTGATCTATGTTTCAGTTTGTGTAAAAACAAGAAACCCTACATGAATAAAAACAATTTAAAAAAAGAAAACACAACCCTCTCCTCCCTAAGAACTGAGTCTACCATGCAGGTTATATAAAATGTACACTGATAAGTAAAGTCATGACTTTTACAGTTGTGAGGGAGGTGAAACAAAGCCTGGAGTCATGTGCATTGACTTTCCTATTTGTCTTCTGAAACCTCATTACACTTTGCAAATTTATCGCCCTTTCTAATGCTCATCCACTAATGCTAATTCTTGGGAGCTCAAATGTAATGCATTTCTTCTGATTTCTGACTGTCATTAGTAACCATGAAAATATTACTTCTATCTGGATTTGTCAGTGCCTTTCTTTGGAGCCTTTTTCCTGCAGTTGCTACTCATGAAGGCTAAGCTAAATTTTTGGTGACGTAAAGTTAGGCAATGTTCGTGTTCTACTGAATATTTTGGGAGAAAGGGCAGTGCTAGTTCTGACAGCAGATAGGAAAAAGTTTTTTTTCATAACACATTTAACATGAAATATGATAGAGGAATTAAGGTTGAAATGATTTAAATTTGATTGACTGTTGGATGTGGGTTCATAATGCTTAAGCTTAGGAGGCCGTACTTTAGAACTGCCTGCTCTAAAACTGCTTCAGAAGCATTTTGGTATCACACGTGCACAACGTGCTCAGGCCGGTTTGGAGCAATCGGTGGTTGGGTCAGTGAGCACAGGTGACACGGAGTGCAAGGTGGTGTGGAACCAGGGTAGTGGGAGCCTCTGAGCTGGCTGGTGTGTGGTGGTCTGCAAATGTCAGTGTGTCCGAGCTGTAGGTGTGTCCAGTTAGGGATGAAGCTGAGTAGGGATCCAGGAAGCTCATAGACTGAGTTAAATTTAAGAAGCTACTTTCTATATTTTTGTTCTATATCACAACTACTAAACTTTTCTGGTACAAATTTTTAAAAAAATCCACTATATGAAGTGTGAAATGTCGTGGTTTCATTGTGAACCAGACAGGAAAAANGTGAGCACAGGTGACACGGAGTGCAAGGTGGTGTGGAACCAGGGTAGTGGGAGCCTCTGAGCTGGCTGGTGTGTGGTGGTCTGCAAATGTCAGTGTGTCCGAGCTGTAGGTGTGTCCAGTTAGGGATGAAGCTGAGTAGGGATCCAGGAAGCTCATAGACTGAGTTAAATTTAAGAAGCTACTTTCTATATTTTTGTTCTATATCACAACTACTAAACTTTTCTGGTACAAATTTTTAAAAAAATCCACTATATGAAGTGTGTTTTAAAAATGCCTACAAGGAGCCAAGACATTATGGAGATGAAGCACTGCTGACTGACCTTGCACCATGTGCAATGTCCACGCATTTCCATAATGGCATTACTTTTCCCATTAAGTTGAGTGAATTACAGCACGTTCTGTTTGAAGTGTTTGCTCTAGTTGTGGCATAAGTGAATTCTATGGCTTTTAAAATATTGCTAATGTTCTGTAGTCATGGCTGCTTTGCAGTCAGTTGCAGCTCAGCACTTACTAAGAAACAATTTCTTTTACAGAGGGAATGTTATGATAGAAGCATATCTTAATAGATTGCAGTGAGTGAAGGCAATGTTTTTGGGAGATGTGAAAGGAGGTAGTAAAGATGACGTTTATGGTATTGTGCACAATGCTTCAGATCTAATTTTATTTCATTTCTTTAATACTAATTGTTGATGCTGGTGTTAAGACAAAGTAACAGTTTAATAGCAAACCTTAAACCCCTAAGATTGTTATATTGAGTGGAAGACATTAAGGTGACATCAAAGGAAATCTTCTCATTGGAATTTGACAATGATAGCAGTATAAAATATGTATAAATGGTCAGGACTAAATGAATGCATTAGATTTCACAGTACTTTTAACCTCAGAAACAACCTGTATCCAAATACTGTTTCTTCTGGCAGAGAAAGTGCTGTGATGCTTTTAGCAAGTTATTAAACATCTGAGCCTTAGTTTTCCATCTGATGGAAAAGGAAATTAGTATTTTTCTCAGTGGATTTTGAAGATAAATTTCTTAGCACATCTTGAAGATATTCAGATGTTAGGGTATTAGGGAGGATGGCCTTGAAAATACAAAGATGAAGTCAAGACAAAAGCTATTCAGTATTGCTTGCATTCCTTTGCTCCCATAGCACAAAGAAGTTTTATTCTTTCTAATGTGTTTTTTGGATTTGTGTGGTTTTTTTAGCCTTTTGGTCAAAAACAATTAAATGAGTCTTTGCCAAGACTAAAGTTTGGCACCTTCTTGTGAAAGAGCGCTTTATTTCTGATGTTTTAAGTATAAAGGCCTTAATGAAACAGTCTAAGGAAAAGCCCTTTTTCTACTACCTGGTTCTGCTCTGAAGATACTTTATTATTGTAAAACCACATATTGCACTGCAAATTAACAGGTAACTGTGCACCACCCTACCTTTTCCCTAGCTGAAATTGTTTATTTTAAGAACAAGGGGTGTAGTCAAAATTTTTTATCATATTAATATATTAGTTGGACTTATGCCAAATTTACATTAAGAACTGGGTTAGTTCAGAAAGGATTTACATGAATTAAATTATGCCAGTTATATGTAATGTGTGATTCAGGGAATGCATGTAGCACTTCAGATACACATTCTTATGTGTTTGTTTTGAGGTTTTTTTGATTGTTTTTTGAGGGTTGTCTTTATTTTGTGGTGGTCTTTTTTTCACAGTATGTGTGTATTAATGGTTCTGTTTCATGTATCTTTGTGGATTGGCCTTTGCTAAAGGAAGACCTGGGTTTGTGGGTTTTTAACTCTATGTTTATATAATAAAGTGTTTTTTTTATTTTATCTGTTTTTTACTTGCGTTTTTAGAAATCTGCTGTTAGATATTTTGTTCTAGTACTTATATACAATGCTTACTAGTGCATTGTATGGAAATGGGTTTGTACCTTTAATTGGTGCTACTTTAACTTCAGATTTTGGTTAAAGAACATCTGTTTGATAAGGGCAGGCTTAATGTTGTTTGTATTACCTGGGTTTGAAATGAAAAGCAGCAATTAAAAAATGTAAATGAATATTTCTGGAAAGTGACCTCAGGGATGCACTTGATCTGTGTTGTTTGCTACTTGTTCATGCCATATTATGCAGTTTAATATTCCATGACAGGTTGCCCCCTGCCCTCTCAAAAGTTGAGCTTTAGGGGAATGCAGTTGGCAGAGTCAGAAAAGAGGCTAAAGTATTAATTTAGCACATGCAAATCCCAAGTCCAAACCCCTTGAAGTTTGAGATCATACAAAACAACATACCCACTTGGAAACTTGTATTTCCCAGGCTGGTACGTACTCTCATGTACTAACCTCCCTCTGTCTTGTGAAAGAACATTTCTTACTTCTTCATCTCCATTGAAATGGCTTGGGAAATGGCAGTGCTCTGGCCTGGCATGACCCTTGGAATGATGTGTCTGCAAAGACTGTTTCATTTGTTCAGTGATAAGACATCTGCTAACTAGCAGAGAAGAACAAGGATAAGGAAAGGATAGTCTAACTATTCCAGTACAGGACAAGAATTTATTTCAGGTCTCTGTAAATACTACTGGCAGCCTTTGATAGTAATCGTATTAATAAGCAGTCCTCAGTGAGCCAACATTACTAAGCTGTACTTTTTAAAGACAGATTTGAATTGCTTGACCCCTAATTGCCAGCTGTTTTTTAAAATCACATGGTCAATAAGGCGGCCTATCAAAAAATTGAGTCATTTTAGTTTCAGTGCTTGTTTGAAGCAGAAATACTCCAGCCTAAAAATGAGTATTAATTTTTGAGGATGAGATAGAGGGCACCCTTACTGAAAAAAATTCCAAATTATTCTTCTTGCTTTCTCTCTATGTTCATGAAGGAGTACAGGTGCATCCCAGAGTTCATGTTGAGGCAGACAGAATTATTCTCCTGACTTGACAGCACGTGCATTCTGCCAGCCATGCTGTTTGCAGCATCACTTTGCAGATGTCGATTTTCAGGAAAGTTAAGGTGGTGTAGGAATGATTGGTAATTTTAGAAATTACACATCCTCATTTTCTCAAACACTTGAAGTTTGGAAAGGGATAGACTTTATTCCCAAGATTTTTCTTCTTTTTGTCATTTTATCCAGCTTTTCCTGAAATTGGCATGATGAAGACACTCTTAATTAATGCATACTGGAGACTTGTTAAAGCATAACTGAAATTTTCAGGATTTCCTATTGTAAAAGCACACTGCAATTCCTTAAAGGATCTGTTATAACCCACCTGTGCATGTGCTAAAGCACGAAAAGGAACTTCCATTGGAAAGGGACAGAGTCAGACTGCTCCTGGACATATCCCCTCAGGATTCAGGCGATAACCTGAGAGACTGTGAGGGGAAGGTTACTGTTTTTCCCCTGAATATATTCAGTGCTTCTAATACATGAAATACAGGATATGAAATATCCTCCAAGAAAAAGGAGTCGAATAAGGAATTGGGAGGATTCAGGAAGATATTGGCAAAGCACATTGGTGTGTATGGGTATGTGGGGAGGCTAAAAGTGTAAGAGTGGGTATGGAGGGCAGGGGCAAAGGCAGTATCAGAAGCCGGTTTCAGGGACTTGGGCGAGAGTCTAGGACTGTAGGAGGAGATGATCTCTAATGTTTGGAGGTCCTTTAGGGAATTCAGATCTCTCTGTGGAGCCCACAGTCTGCCTGTTCTGTTTCAGCAAAAGTCACTGATATGCAGAACTTACACACAGCTGATTTTGGGATGGAAGCTGTTACTGCTGTTGCTGTTTAAACTTAAATACAGAAGCCTGTGATCTAGTCCTCCTGCTAACAGTATAGCTGAGAGAGATCTTTATCATCAGGTATTTTAGAGGAAGAAATAATGTTACATACAATAACTTTGAACCAAAATGCCCAGTTAAAATTTACCTTTAGCTTTGAAGACTGTTTCTTGCATTCATTTTAACGGAGTTTCAATGTTGCCATTCCTGACAAATTAATTGAGAGTCTTATAAACTTTGTACTTGTTCTGAAATGTTTAGAATTTGTCATTTAGGTGACAAACTTCTTAGCACTTCATAAGTAACTGAGAGATAAAATCAGTGTGTCCACTGAAGACCTACATAAAATTTAATCAGGGGTGTTGAGCATACCATGTAAACTACTATACAAGTTTTTATTTTTTGTTTCACCAAGTAGGGTCTTGGAATTGGTTTTGTGCTGCTGGTACTAACCCTCAGAGAAATTGGGAAAGGTGGTGTCCCCCTTCCCAGACTTGTGAAAACTGTGATAAAACCAATTAGCCATCTGTGCATGCGTTGTAATTCGTGGTTCGTGCTGTTATGGATAGTTAAAGAACAACCAGCCTTTTGTATGTTTATCTCTCAACATACTGGTTGCACAGAGGTTAATGAGACTCCCCAGGAATATAAACACCCCTGGAGTAAGTGTAGAGTATGAGATGTGTATTTTTTATTGCAACATTTCAAATAAAAACTGTTTATTTTGGAAGTGTCAGATTTGTATTTGGCATATGAAATTCAAAGGCAGCCATAAGACATTTTAAAGTGATCTTTTGTTGGTTTTTTTATACCACTGTGACTTCAGTGGAATCTTTGTTTGAATTCTTCTTGTCTGATTTTTTACTGCCATAGTAATTGTTTCTGCTAGTACTGTCTTTTTACACTTTAAATTATTTCCACAACCTTTTCTGAGGACAGACAGATATTCTCTTAGACATATAAGCCCTCAATATTATAAGTTCTAGAAGCATTTAAGGATTTTTTTCAGTCATTTTTGTTAAAAGTTTGTCAGACAGCTGCCATAATTTTATGCTGAAGTACCTTATGCATAAAGGCTCTCCCACTTCTGTTGGGAATCATACCTCAGAAGATGTGTTCTGCTGCCTTTACATTTCTGAGGCCTTCAAACCTTTCCTCACTTAAACTTTAGGCTGCAGTTTGTCCTTGAAACACTCTAGAGGAATCATAATTTATATGGTATGATGCTTCTCCTGTTTTAGACCTTTGTTCCATATGCCATTCATAATTAGATGGGCTATTGGTTTTTATGGTGAAACTTTTGTTTTGCTCCTGATACTGTAAGGAGTTTTGTGAACAAAAAATTTGCTTCTCTGTCTATTACGAGTCTAGTAGAGTGAAGACCTATTTTAATAACTAAGCTGCTAGGGCAATGCTAATTTTATTTTAAGTATCAATTAAGAAGACATCTTACTATTTGGAAGAACAACAGAATAATCAAGCATCGGTGACTGTGATTCTTACAAGAAGTTTCTAAGAAAGTGTGTTCACTGCTACATAGTTGAGTCCATGAACCACAGGGCTCATATTGTCTCATTTTTTGAGAATATATTGTTTTTCCTAGAAAAAAAAGGTTAGAGTACATTATTATTATTTTAACTGTGTGTAGGAAGTCATGTGACATCTTAGATTGTGAGAAATATTGCTTTAAGGGGATTTGACTTTGTTTTATGGTACAGTAAGAATAATTTTTATAGTAATCTGCTAAATCAGTCACAAATTAAATATAGTACCAGGTTTGTTTTTTCTCCTCCCAGAAGATTTTGCAAGTGGGTTTAATGCACCCATGAATGGAAGAGAGCTGGTGGACACCATAGGGAGGCTGCTCACGATCCTCTTTGAAGGGTCATGATAATCAGTCCAAGAGACTGGAAGAATGCAAACATCTTCCAGACCTTTGGAAGGGGTGGTAAGGAGGATGCAGGGAAATACCATCCAGTCAGCCTTACCTCAGTACCTGGAAAGGTGATGAGCCTCCCAATTTGAGACCATCTCTATCCAAATTTCTCTCACTGTTTGGAAGCACACCCCTCCCACACCTCAATACTACAGAGAGCTCTCATGCAAAACTAAATGAAGTGTTCTGTGGAGTTTTTAGTTTGAAACATTGTGCTGTAAGTCCTGTAGTGGTGATTTAAATGGAAGGAGATGTCCATTCACAGTCTTCAACCTGTCAGTTCTATGGAATCATTTCCTCTTCTTTGTCACAGACCTTAATTTTTCTCTTTCCTCATGTAATAACATTCTTCAACTTGATACAAGAGAGATAGATATAAGCTAGATAAATTAATCAATATATTTTCCCATATTATTTAACCAAAGAAAGTTTCATTTGAATTTGAATTTGTTAGACTGAAACAGCATGTTTCCTTTAAAATTTCCTTTCAAGGAATTAATGAAAATCTGAAACAAGGTAAGGAAAATTCTTTCCCCCCTCCAAAATCGGTATTCTGCTCCTTTTAAAATTATTAAAACTTTGGAGGCTTCTTGAATTTTTTTTTTATAGGCCACTTATTTGCTCTTGAATATATCTCTTGATGTATAAATCCGTCCCAGCCATCTGTAGCCACTGTGCTCCATCACATCAAAATCCATGTTCTTCTACTTAATAAGATCATAGGACAATAGGGAGTCTATTTTAGAACATACTGTAATGGGGTTTAGCTCTACAAGTATGGAAAGAAATGGTCTGGGGAGGGAAAAAACCGCTTAGGTGAAATACTCTATGAGGATGGGTGCCCTGTGAACATTTAAGCTGTTGCAACTGTGCCACCACTAACTGTATTTTGTAGAAGTATTTATAGTAGTATGTAGAAGAGGCTTTTTTCTCTTGTCCTTCCTAAAGTTTTTTATCTTCAGCAGCTCACTCCTCCTGAGATGCTTTCTATTTCTCACCTAAGAAGTCCTGGGAAAATAGATAAGCTGCTCAACATGCATTAAAGCCTTATCAGCTTCTGGACTTTAGTGCCCTTCAGTGAGAATGCCCAGGTGAATGCAACGCTCTTGTCTGAATTATTGAGATAAAAGAGGACAAGAAAAGCAGTCTGCAAGGGGGCAGTGACCCAGACAGTAAAGGGTTTTATAGGTCAAAACCAACCCTTTGTATTTAACCAAAGAACAGATGAATATTAGTGCAATACCTGCACTTCTGGTGCTCGTTTCCTGTGACTACTTGACTCAGCATTGTCTCAGCATTGCATCACTTTGAGATTTGACATGCCTTTTTACTGATCATCATTCTATGCCAATTTAATCAGTAAAGAGCAAAAGTATGGGTTACTGCAGTGAAACCCTTGTCCATTAGGTAGTGCAGCCTTCCAGACAAATAGAGCTGGAAGGAGGGGAGATGATTCTCACATTTGCTCCTCATATTTTATCATGAGAACCAAAAATATTCTTAAATTAGGGGTTACTTGAGTGTTTCTATTTAGTTTGCCAACCACTTGTTTAATCTCATGTCATGCCCCCATCTGACCCAGTGTTTTGCTATCATCAGATTTTCCAGTTGTTGTGATTTGTGTGATGCTTATACTTCTGTCACATATGCTGTGTATGCCATGCAGAACCAGTAAAATATCCATTTTTGAGACTTAGAGGGGAATAGCAACTAACCCTCCAGGTAGGAGAGAAAGACATGGAAGAAGGATGAAAAACTGATGTATCAAAAAATGTTATTTAGTCGAACTGCCAAAAGTTGCCCAGGGATTTTGCAATATAGATTATTTGGATGATAAAATGATAATGGTATTTCATGCTGATATGTATAAACCAATGCATACAAAGAAATTAACTGCAGCTATGAATGTGTAACAGTGAGTCTAAACAAATTACATTTTCTGGATTAAGAATTGTAGGACCATGGGACGACAGTGTGAAGATAATGATTAGGTGTTAAGCAGTACTCCGAAAAACAGGTAAACCTACAGAAACAAACAGGGAAAGAAAGGAGAACAAAACCATACCCATCATGAAGTTATTGCAGGAATACTGTTTTTATAAATATGTTAAATATTAAGCCTCATAAACCAGAAATGACACAGTTCATGTCCTTCCTGCGCTGGGACCCCAGAGCTGGGTGCAGTGTTCCAGGTGGGGTGTCTCTCACCAGAGCAGGGCAGAGGGGCAGAATCCCCTCCCCTGCCCTGCTGGCCCCGCTGCTTTTGGTGCAGCCCAGGACACGTTTGGCTCTCTGGGCTGTGAGTGCTCATGGCTGGGTCATGTCCAGCCTCTCACCCACCAGCACCCCCAGGGCCTTCTGGGCAGGGCTGCTCTCAATCCCTTCATCCCCCAGCCTGTGCTGATACTGGGG
Source organism: Tichodroma muraria (assembly GCA_013390105.1). Lineage (NCBI taxonomy): Eukaryota > Metazoa > Chordata > Aves > Passeriformes > Sittidae > Tichodroma > Tichodroma muraria. Next base: position 18,747 of record WAAG01086673.1, on the reverse strand, counting down.
GTTACCCAGCCCAGGTGCAGCACCTTGCACTTGGTCTTGTTGAACCTCGTGAGATTCCCATGGGCCACTTCTTGCGCTTGTCCAGATCCCTCTGGATGGCATCCTGACCTTCAGGTGTGTCAGCTGCACCACTCAGCTTGGTGTCATCAGCAAATTTGCCAAGGGTACACTTGATCCCATCATCTATGTCACTAGTGAAGATATTAAATCATGCTGGTCCCAGTACAGACCCAAACCCAAAGCCTTTCATGTGAGTATCTCAAAGTATAAATGAAGGGAGGCTAAACTCCAGTGCTTTCAAAGATGAGAATTTTGGTGCATGACATATTTAAACTTAAGAAAGAGATGAAGGTGAACTCATCGTTTTATGTTGTTCTAATTCATTTCTAGAAAGCTTTTTTCTCCTAGCTAAAATACTGTGGATGACTTTGAAATAGGATATCACTGAACTTTGTCCCTCTATGAGATCAGCTGTAGCTATATATGAAACTCAAAAATGAAACATTTTCAGGGATTCATTCCCGGGATTTATACTGGTAGATACTAAAATCAATTGTTAATTCTTTATAATTGTCTCTAAAGAAAAACTTTGTGAAGCCTGTCTCTAGTTTTCATCATTAAAATTTGTGTCTAGAAATGTTACTATCCTTTCCTGGATATTTTTTTTTTTTTCAAATTTATTGTTTTTTTGATTGCAAATCTGAGTATTGTCAGCTCTCTGGGTACCCTGGGTTACATTGTGGGGTGTAACCAAACCATATATTCTACTCCCACCTGCAGTATTCCTGATGGTGGGCTGTTTGCAACAGCTGCCCAGTGCACACCCAGCCCCCAGGCTGCAAGCTGGGTGTTTGATAAGGGAAAGAGGCAAACCCTGACGCAGTGCTGGAGATACTTTCCCTAGGCTAGCCCCTTCCCGGATTGCGCTGAGAGTGGCCTCTCCTGGTCCAATAGGGAGCCAGGTGGAGGTAGACTGGGCCGCCGGGTAGCTCGGCAGCAACGCTGCTCTCGAGAGCACTCAGTGTGGCCAGCGCCGAGCACTGGGGTAAGAACCGGAGAGGGATCTTTGCTACGATCCCAGAACAGTTCATTGCTGCAGGAGGGTCAGGGACCAAAGACCAAGAACAGGGGATTTTATCCGGGGGAGCTCTTAAGGGCGGGTACAACACAACTACCAATGAGGAGAGGAGAGGGAGGAGCGTGAGGCGGGGATAACAGGACAGTCAGTGAATGATGACATACATGGGGGGACACAGGTCACATGGGACAATGGGACATCGAGGTTTGGCAGATTTCCAAACAGGAGGACTCATCAGGGATTGGCCCAAGGTGGGATTGGTGGGGAAGGTGATGGAACAAAGGGTTGGGTTACAGAGATCGACAGGGAGTCGGTTGGGACAAGGGCTGGATTTAGGCAGGACTGACATCCAAAGGTGGATTGAACAAAGAACATTCTACAAAACTTGGGATAAACTAATTAACACCAGGGGAAAAACTGGAACAAACCATGACAAAGTGAAAAGTTGAACAAATGAATCAAAAATATACCACAACAAAACCCTTGGTAGCCAACCAAAGGTGATGTTTCTTTGTCTCACAGATTGACTCAGCCTTGATAACTACATCCAACCTAAGGGGATCCCCTGTGCCATGGGGCATAAGGGCTCAACAGCCCCACTGGGCAGCTCTAACAACCTAGGCCACCAAGGAGTCCCCAGAATATCCTATGATTTATGGGATTACATCATTCCATTGTGAAATTCCCCACTCTGGGGCAGGTGCTGAGCATTCCTGCCTGAATCTGACCATATATAAACTGTGTGCTTTAGGGCTTGGAGCACCACTGCCACAAGAGGAAGCTAATCCTGGGCATGCCCACGGCCCTGGGCTACATGCTGGGGCTGGGCTGCAGAGCCACAGGTTTCACCACCCACTCTGACATCAGTCCTGCTTGTGGTGCCAATGACTCCGTGGGTGACCATCATGCCCCAGTGGTGAAGAGAACTGTGGGGAAACAGATGAAGCAGAACCAGACAGCAGATGATGAAGATGAGAACTTGAACAATACCGATTATGATGATTTCAACAGCTACACTGGGAGCCTGTTCTCAAGGGGCCCCTATGAAAAAGGTGGTGAGGAAACAGATGTTAGTTATGTGGCTTTGGGTAAGAGGATGGATGAAGGCAGCAAAGAGAGAAGGGAACAACGAGAAAAAGAGGAAATAGGAAAATACCATATGGAACAATCTAAAATTCAGTAGCAGTTCTCAGACTTGAAACAGAAGTTAGCAGAGGTTACTGAGGAGGAGTGGCTGAGTATCCCAGAGGTTGGTTATGCCAGGAACAAGCATCAGAGGAATCCTCAGTACGAGAAGCTGACTCCTCTCCGTGACAGCTTTTTTACAAAGCATTTACAGTCAGGGGAGAATCATACTTCCGTGGACCCACACCAGACTCAGTTTGGTGGATTGAATGCTCCATATCCAGGTGGAATGAATACGTCGTACCCAGAAGGAATGACACCAGGCTTGATGACACCTTGGACAGGTGAATTGGATATGAAGAAGATTGGCCAAGCTAGGAGCAGCTTGATGGATAGGAGGCTAAGCCAGGTGTTAGACTTGGTGAGGGGCCAGACTGTAGTGGACTTGAAAGGATATTTGGAGGAATTGAATTCCATGATTTCCACACAAGGAAGAGGTATTGATGATATCAAAAAAGCCTGTGTCTTCCTGAAAACTGTCCAATCCTCATCATCCACCAGCCTGGATAACATCAGCCCAACTGAAGGAGGTCACTGGCAAACTCCAGGTGGCATGAAACCAACATCATGAAAGGAACAGAGATGTGCCCTAAGACTGAAGATGTTTGGTTGGAAGCTGCTTGGCTTCACCCTGGAGATACAGCCAAGGCTGTTGTGGCCCAGGATGTCTGGCATCATCCACAGTCTTTCTGGATTTATATCAGAGCATCAGAGCTGGAGATGGATATCTGTGTGGAGAAATGTGTCCTTTAAGAAAGCCCTTGAGCATATTCCAAACTCGGTGCATTTGTGGAAAGCAACCGTGGAGCTGGAGCAACCTGAGGATGCCAGGGTCATGCTGAGCCAGGCTGTGGAGTCCTGTCCAACCACTGCTGAACCGTGGCTGGCGCTGGCAAGGCTGGAGACATGCGAGAATGCTCATGAAGTCCCAAACAAAGCCTGGGGGAATATCTGGATGGATTGTCACTTCTGGATCACTGCTGTCAAACTGGAGGAAGCCAGTGGAAATACCTAGGTGGTGAAGAAAGTCACTGACAGAGCCATCACATCTCAGGTCTAACAGTATGGAACTCAACAGGGAGCACCAGATACAAGATGCCAAGGAATGTGATAAAGCTGGAAGTGTGGCCACATGCCAGGCAATCATGCAAGCTGTGATTGAGGTTGGGATCAAAGAAGAAGATCAAAACCAATCTGGATGGAAGATGCAGACTGTTGTGTTGCTCATAGTATGCTCTGGAGTGTGCCTGAGCCATTTATGCCTATTCCTTGCAAGTTTTCCCAAGCAAGAAGAACGTATGGCTGCAAACAGCCTACTTTGAAAAGAAACATGGAACCAGGGAATCCTTGGAGTTTCTTTTGCAGAGAGCTGTTGCTCACTGTCCCAAAGAAGAAGTGCTGTGGCTCATGGGAGCTAAATCTAAGTGGCTGGCAGGAGATGTGCCAGCAGCTAGAAGCATCTTGGCCCTGGCTTTCCAGGCTAACCCCAACAGTGAGGACATCAGGCTGGCTGCCATGAAACTTGAGTCAAAGAACAATGAATATGAAAGAGCAAGGAGGCAAAGGCTCACAGCAGTGCCCCCACAGCAAGGGTCTCCATGAAATCTGTGAAGTTGGAATGCTTGGGAACATTGCTGCAGCCCAGGAGTTCTGTGAGGAAGCCTTGAAGCACTCTGAAGACTTCCCCAAACTGTGGATTATGAAAAGACAAATTGAGGAACAAAAAGAGCTGGTAGAGAAAGCATGGGAGGCTTTGTAATGCAAACTGTATATGGAATCAGTCCCTAAACCCACAAGATCTCTTTTTTGTCTTAAAAGTTGCAAAACTAATTGGCACTATGTTGCACTGTATTTTGTTTCAGACAGTGACTTTGTAAATGAAGTTCCACCATACCAGATAATGGACCTGATACAGTGCAAATATTGGTATTGCAAAGCAAGTTTAACAGGATGTTGTACTTGGAATAACTTGACATGCATTCCATTGTGCAATATTACCACTGCTTCACTTCCCATCTTAAGATAAAAGTTATTTCCTTTGCATTAAATACATTTGTATCACTGCTGGATTGTTTTATTAAGGTCATGTCTTCTTGTACTCTATATATTCTAACTCACACTAAACTCAAACTTCTCAGTTTAAAGAAGTGGCTCATATTTTCTGGTCACCTGTGATAACAAAGATCTGAACTGGCATTGGACAGGTGTTCTATGCAGCATTCAGTTTCTGGATACAACTTCTTAAGCATCTTGTTAAATAATTTCTTCATGAAATATTATCAGTGGCTTGTGAAGTCCCTGGTTAGATGTCTAAATGACTCTCACAAGTGAGTAAATTTTCAAAAGTGTTCGTTTTTTCCTTGTATATTGAGTCTGCAGTTGTCAAAATGGAAAGGTTTGTGTCGAGGAGCAATGGCTCTCCTTAGTTATGCATTTTCTTCTATGAGAAAATGGACTCAAATGGATGTGTGAAACTTTTACTTATTACTGCATTTGGAGAGGAGGGAGAAAGTTAGTTGCGTTAGTAAAGTGTTAGTTGTGTTTCTACCTTGCTCCGTCTCCCCTCCTCTCAGGTGATTCATTGTAGACTAATGGAAATGGGACATTACTTACAAGTTAATTTTATTATTAGTATGACCACACAGAACAGAAGTAACTACTGGCATTTTTTTACTATGCCATATTAATAAATGATGGTTTGCATTTTTAGTTAATTGACCATAAGAGCTGTGACATTGTGTAGTTCCTCTGTTTTAAGTGTAGCAATTTGCTAGTATCTTGAAAAGCTCCAAAGATACCTCCTTATAGGTGAAGAACTGCTCCCAAGTGCCAAATAGCATTTTGCAGTCTGCCCTGGGATCCTGGGATGAAAGTGTTGGCAGGACTTAAAGTACTGATAATGTGAAACTTGTTCTTGCTTCCATGGAGAGTTTTAAAATCTAAATCAAACTCCATAGTTATTTGACTTTTTTTTTTTTTAGCTATTGTACTGAACCTTTTTTTAGGTTAGTTACTCTCCCACCCCATTGGAAAAAACCCAGTCCCATGGTATAGGGGTGTTTGTATGTTCCATCAACTCCATTCTTTGCCTTCCAGCCAGGTTCCCCAATCCTCTCTGTGGTCCCAAACCTCGAGCAACAGCAGAGCCCATATTTGTGCTCTAGCCAAGTTATGCTCAACCACAGTCTGCAGATAGGGTTGGGAGTGGGGCAAGGGATGGGGCTAGCAGAGGAGAAGGAGGGGGATAAGAATAGTAGGGAGTCAAGCAAAAATGCTGTGAAGTCTGCATAGATGAACAAAGACTTCCTAACAAGTCTCAAATGTAAAAAAGGAATTATATAGAAGAATGTGGAATTGAGAACAAGTAATGGGGGAGAAGTACAGATACGTCTTCCAAGCATGTACTTACAAAAGCCAAAGCCCACCTGGAATTGGATCTTTTGAGGAAGGTCAAAGACAAAGGCAACAAGAAGGGCTTTAATGCAATAAATGATTATTTTTTTCCAATTTTTTCAATACAGTAAAAATAATTAACTTCTAAATATGGGTGGTTTGTGTGGGTTGTATCTCACTACAGAATGGCCCTGCAGAGAGAGATTTAGATAAAATAAGACCCCTTGGCAATAACAAATTGTAGGAAATTTAACAAGGGTGAATGCCAGGTTTTGCAGCTGGAGTGGGTCAATCAAGTATGGACAGGCTGGAGAATGACTGGAAAGCAGCCCTGTAGAAAGAGACATGGGGGTCCTGGTCAACAAGCTGGGTTCAATGAGTTGAATATGAGTCAGCAGTCAGTGCCCTGGCAGGCAGGATGGCCAGCTGTGTCCTGGAGGGCATCAGGCACAGCATGGCCAGCCGGGCCGGGGTGGGGATTGTCCCGCTCTGCTCTGAGCTGGGGAAGCCTCACCTCGAGTGCTGGGGTCAGCTCTGGGTGCCACAGTGTAAGAAGGATATAAAGGTACTAGAGAATGTCTAAAGGAGGACTACAGAGATGGTGAACAACCATCTAAGGGGACGCTGTATGAGGAGTGGCTGAGGTCACTTGGTCTGTTGAGCCTGCAAAAGAGACTGAGGGGAGACTTCATGGCAGTCTACAACTTCCTCAAAAGTGGAAGCAGAGGGGCAGGTGCTGATCTTTTCTCTGTGGTGACCAGTGACAGGACCCAAAATAAGGGCATTAAGCTGCGTTGAAGTGGTTTCAGCTGGATATTAAGAAAAGGATCTTCACCCAGAGGGACGCTGGGGGCACTGGAACAGCTCTCCGGGAAAGTGGCCACAGCACCAACCCTGACAGAGTTCAAGAAGCTTTTGTACAATACTCTCAGACATGTGTGATTCTTGGGGGTGGTCCTGTGCAGAGTTAGGAGTTGGACTTCAGTGATCCTGGTGGGCCCTTTCCAACTCAGCATATTCTATGATTCTAAAACTTTGTATGCTGTTTGACTTGCTTTCGTCAGAAGCAAACACCTTGTTTGCTTCTGGAATGCAGTTCCTTGTTTCTCTGGCTTGCCTTTTTTGCCTTCTGTGTTTCCTCTTTCCATGGCTGTCCACCATGGAAACACTTTTCCCTCTACATGGTGCTTGTCTTTTGGCACATATTGGTCTCTGCAGGTGCTTATTCACAATCTTTTTTTCTTTTTCCTGAGCATCCTTCTGTCCAGTTCTCCTTCAGCCTCAGATAGATTTATTGATGACATAATAAGGCCAAGAATTGTAAACATCGTGAAAGTACTTTTTCATATTTTCAACTGGAAGCTCTTATTCATGTTTTCTTCTGAGCCTCACACAAGAGAGAGAGAAGAAAATTTTGTTCAAGAGAGAGGAAGTCATATTTTTTCGGGAGATCTGAAGCCACCTATCTGCTTAGAAACCAGATTGACAAACTGAGAAATCTGGAGATGCCCCTGTGACTAAGGCTGGGAAATAGATGAGAGGAAAAGATAACTACTACATAAGTTTGGCATCATCTTACAGAATTTGCTTATGCCATTCAATTTTTATATGTCACTGGAGCCACTGATGGTAGGTTCAGGTGTGAGCCTGGAGTTGAGAAGTATGTCAACATGTGTAAGTCTTGGTGACTGTGGCAGGACCTGAGCAAACAAGTTGAGTTTGAGCACCCTCTGCTTTCTTCGAAGTGGAACTCTACAGGGAAGCCCATTTCCAATGGTTCTGTGGTGAGGGTCACTGGAGCTGCCCGGGGTGTGAGCCAGGGCTGTGTTTTGTCTGCTAGCATTGTACCTCATCATTATATAGAAGTGAGAAATATTTCAGGGTGTTGAAGATGTCATCTCAGCTGAGCTGCATGCTTTTCCCCCTGAAGGTTTCACTGATGAGCACATTACTGTTCCCTGTCCTCGTATAGTCTGCCCAGTGCTCCCCCAGCCCCAGGAGGTTTCTGGGGAGCTGGGAGCCATCTGAAGCACAGACCAGCAGGGGTTGCTGTAGGAGTAGGAGATGGAGAAGATGCACTGCCTCCTTCTTGGAGAAGCCCCCTCTGAGGGTTTGCTCCTGCTGCCCTCTTTTTCCTCCTACCACACCCAAGCTTGCTTGGGCTGAGTAGTGGATTCCCAGCACGGAGTAGGTGTCTATTGCTTACTCACAGCTTTGTGTATTTTGTACATTCATAAATAAAATACTAAGTTTCATCCATAAAATGCTGAAACTAACTTGAGAGTTCATATTTTGACTCAATAAATTTTAAATGCTTTTTAATATTTATTGTTTATGTAAAAGTATATAATGGTATTCATAGTGCTTGTTTCCAGGGGCCCATGGATTATTTCCATAATGTCATTTTGTCACTCTAGAACTTGCTGATATCTTTCAGGACTGGGACAGAATTGAACTGGGAATCATTAGTTTCATCCTTTTATTGAATGTTGAGTTTTTCCCCTTAATTCCTGTGAAATCACCATTAGCTATTTTGGCTGCAGTTCTGCAGTTGGGTTGAGGCAGTGCTACACTGTAAATCAATATCTTTTCAGAAAGACTGCTGTAAATTGCCTAGATAGCATATGCATGGTTACTTTGGCTGCAATGCTGCTGCAGAGCCTGGATACTCTGCCTTTCTGGGAACTCCACAGGCAAGTCCATCATATATTAAAAAAAAAAAAAAATATTTTTAGAAAGAGCACAGTATTGCTGATGAAATTTAGACAGAGAAATATTGTACCCTTGGTGCTCATCTGTACCTTTTATATTCTACTCCACTGGGATTACCCTGTCTTGAGGGATTTCTTTGTTTGCTGCTTTAGATTTCCCCCTTTCTTAGCTGTAGTACAGCCGTACCATTTCAGCTTGCTAGTGCAGAAAGATGTTGTGAATTCAGTTGCTGAATGAGCCCGGCCTGACTGCAAACACTAACATTGCTAGAGAGATGCCAAAGAGTTGCAGGTGAATCTGACCTGATCTAGGCAACAGCAAAACGGTAAGATGGGGCTTGTTAAAATCTCTGGGATTAATTGGGTGCTGGGGTTTCCTGTTTCAACCTGAAGCCTAGTTATCACATGCTTCCAACTTGAGCAGGATTCATTCTGTGCATGTCAGGGTGGGTTTTCTCGGGAATGCTTAACATCCAGGCAGAGGGAGGCGGTGGGAAGCTGGGAACGCCACATGAGACCTCTCGGCAGCCACCCTGGTGAGATTCCCCAGCAGTACTGCCTGCGGTTTGTAAATACCAGGGAAAAGGTAGGGGAAGGCTTAAAAGCGATGCTTTTCTCGGTACAGCTTTGTATCTCTCTCTCTGGCAGCCTTATTTATAATTGTATTAAGAGGGTAGTATGGGCAATTTTTTCTGATACATGCTTGGCTGAACGCCCTCTGGGATGAGTGAGTGAAGGACGTGATCAGCCACTTTTTCATCTCTGCTAACAAGTCTGTGCATCTTGCTATACCTGAATAAATGTCTATAACAGTTACAGATTTGCTGGGTGGTAGAAGATAAAATTAAAATGATTCTTTATAGATACACACTAGATCATGGATGTCAGAATATTTTTTTGCCTTGTTAACCTCTGTCATGATTTTATTTCTCTTGCATGCTGTCTTTATTTAATATAACAGAAAGTGAGGTAGTCTTTTTAGGTAGTCATTCTTGAATGCTTATGTAGGAGTGTGTTGACAGCGGTTTGGATCTTAGTGGAATATTTCAACATATGAAAGCTTAGAGCAGCAGCATGTTCAGGGGAAGAGAGGAAGAAAAGAGCAGCAGTTACCATTAGTACAAGATAGAAAGATTAAAATGTGACCATAGTATGGAATTATTTGAATTATTTCTGGTGACTTAACTGACAGCTAGTGTGTTTCTGTTGTAGATCAAGCCGTAGAAAACTAACTCTCAACAGAAATCCGTTGGAGCTGAATAAAAAATAGTTATTTCACTATATGCTCTACTATTTAAAGGAAATGAACTGTGGTAGTAATGGTAGAGTGATGAGAGATGGTTTTTGCTATTACTAGTTAAGGACAAAAGCAAAGAGGCTTTTTTTCTGGAAGAGAATGCTTATCTTTATGCAGCATGTGAATTATACTCCAAGAAGAGATCAGTTGTGTATCAGTGTGGGATCAAATAACTAGTTTGACAGGGATTCATGTTTTCTTTTTCTGTACTTGCCAATTAAAGGGTTCTTCTTCTTTGTCACTGAATATGATTAAAGAGTAAAGACTCAGTCCTACATCAATTATTTTCTGAAGGTTTCATTATTCTTTTGCTGGAGTTTCTTCTTTAAAAATGCTATGTATTCTGTGATGTAAATGATGTGAGGTGGTCAGTTTCGCTCTATATACCACCTTAATTTACATAGTTTTTTCTCAGAAAGTAGGGATACCTATTTTTGTTGTTGTTGAGAATTACTCATAATGTTTCTGTTGCAAGAGTTATTTCAGTTGTATTAGTTTTTATGATTTTTATGGAAGCTTTCCTTTGCTTATATTGTCATGCCTATTAATAAATTGCAAACCATTGTTTAATGCATAGAAGTAATCCAACCACTTGTGTTTGCCCACGCATTGTACAAAAAAATGGAAGTCCAGGCACGAGGGATCTTTTTTAAGCAAATATTAAATTGTGTTTTTCTCTTAGTGTTATCTTTTCATCTACTTATATATGTGAAATTTATTGCTTCCATCATCTTTCTAGCTCCAAGTGTTTCTTCTCCCTAAGTCTAAAGTCATCATCTCTGCTTGCTGTGTTACTGCTGTCTCTAAAGTTCTCACATTTTAGTTTTCTGAGCTTAAGAAAATAATAACATTTTGGACATATTTTATTGATAAATAATATTCCCTATGGTAATACTTAGTTAAACACAGATCCTAAATTAACTAGCTGGAAAACTTAACTTTAAATGTGAAAAAAGTGTCCAAAACTTAAAAACACAGATGGGAAAGGGAAGAAATACACAGTTTAATAGGCAGTTATTGCCAAGTGCTCTGTGAATATGAAGATCTTCATGTGAATCAGTTTTGTAGTGAGGCTGGGGTCTGTCACAGCAGGAAATAAGGGATAACCTGAGGAGTGAGTTTTTGCCGTAGTCTCCTTAATAACCCTGACTCCAGGAAGAAAGAACTTCAAGGAGTTGTAGCTGGGCAGGCAAAGTATCATCAAAATCTCATCTAAGTGCAAGGCTGGCCAGCCATTGATGTCTTTTTTTTTTTTTTTTTTTTTTTTTATTTTTCTGTGTAAATCTTAAACAAAACTAGTACCTAAACTCTCTAAACCCAAATCTGCTCCAACAGGTTTTGCCGTTTACCCCTCACATTGTCAAGATTGGTGGGCTGTTTGGAGGGCTGACCTCTGAGCAGGTGCTCTGTGTCTCAGACAGGCAGCTCTTGTTTCTCCCAGAGCCCCCAGAGACGAGAGCATGGATAGAGCCATGAAGGGGCTGTGATTAGGCTGAAGAGAAAGGGTCCCTGGCTGGACCCACGGGGCAGCTGGCACAGGCAGCTCTGCTGGGCTCCAGCTGTGGAGGAAGGGGTAAGGGATTATTTTGTTTCTCAAGGGAAATCCTTGAACGGTGCCAGCTTCCACTGGGCGTTTGCCCCTGCAGATTTCAGTAGCTGCCCTGGGTGGGTCTTGGGGTCGGCAGGAGTTTGCTGGGGTGAGAGTGTGTGTGGGTACTCAGCCTGGGGCAGGTGAGAATTTGGGCTGTCATGTTCAGCAACTTCAGTGCAGATACGCCCCTTAAAGGTCACGGGAACTGCCAAGCAGATCCAGACAGTTCTGTTGGGGTTATTTCCCTTTGAAGTCTCAGGCAAAAATACTCAGCTGTCATGGACTGCTGTAAATTGGGTTTGATAATACTAGCTTTGAAATGTTCCTAAGTGTTTCAGGTATTGGTAAAATGATTAAAATTACAGTTTAAATCCCTGTTGAAATAAATAGGAGTATCCTAACAAATATTACCTGAAACAACAGAGAGCAGGTGCAATATCAGTTCTCCAAAGCCTGTTTCTGAACTAAAGAAAAGAGTAGCTGGTGTTCTTAGTTTGGGAAGAACAGGTTAATTACTATTTTTTTAACTTGAATTCCTTTAAATAGGTCCATACTGGCTTCCAGAATCTTTGATTTTTTTTCTGCTACCAGGTTAGGAAGCATGACATGATCTTAACATGATCATGTTAAGAATCTGACCCTTAAAGACTTTATTACAATGTTAATGTCAGGACAAGTTCTCCCAATAGCAACTCCATCAGTCCTTAAGTGCTCCTTTCACCCACATGGTGACTTCTGTGTTTTGGTATGGTTCAGTAAATACCTTTCTGTGACTACTTTTTGCTTTTGACGTAAGTGTATTGTATATTGTCAGAACCATTGATTACATGCCTCTCTTTGACGTGTGGCGTATTTTTCACTGATACCTTTCCTTCCACTCCCTAGTATAAACCTACATATATTTCTGGATTTAGCAGTTTAGCAAAAAGCAAGTAGTGAAATAGTAATTTAACATAGTACTGAATGTTGAATTCAGGGGGGTGATTTTGTATTATAAAATTTTTGAATCAACCTCATAAACACATCATTTTGCCTTTGTAGAAGTAACTTCTGGGCCTTCTCTCTGTTGCTGATGATCTTTCTCTTTTGTTTATCATATTCCTGGGTGGATGGGCTTCTCTGAAGTTGTTGCATCAGTTCTGGACTGGCCTGCAGAGGACACAGAAACATGCAGTTTTATCTGTTAATTGTCTTTGTTTTGGTGTGCTAGTCAGAAATGGTATGAAAAGCGTGAGTGGAGATTTTTGGTTTATTTTACAAATATTTGTAGGATTTATTGTTGGAATTTGTGAACATTAATTCTAGAGCTGAACTTGCTATCTCATCCTGCTGTCTAGTTCTGTTGCAACTTCTGATTGAAAAATAGCTTGATAAACTTGAGCTAGATGTCATATAAATGTAAAATAACCTAAGCTAGTAACAAATATCATATCAGCAAGCTTTTGATCCAGTCTGTATCATTCTCTCCAGGAAATTGAATAGAATTTATGTCAGTTATATTTCAGTTTTGCTGTGTTGGGTGTTTGTAATTTAATATTAAATTGTATACAACTTACCTGAATAAGAAAATACCAAACATTGCCAAGTGAGCAGTGGGGAAGTAAAACCACTAGGAAAAGGCATAATGTCTATTTATATGTTGTGAAAGCTCAGCTTCACTTAATTCATTTTTGATGCTTTTCAGTCTGCAGGCTTAGGGTGTTTGAATATGTCCTTCTCCATTTTATTAGATCTTTGTGTAAGTACACAGAAAATATATTTAAAACATTGGAGAGCATGTGTAACATAGGTTTGCCTGGACTTCGCTGTAAATAGTGGGGGGTTTAATGAACAAATTGGTTCTGTTATTAAATATTGGCTATAGAAATTTTATTTTAATGTAGTGTAGAAGAGTTGTCTTAAAAAGTTCTACAGTTTAGTGATGGGGTGGTTGGTTTTGCTGCTGCTGAGGTAAGTGGTGGAACCAGCCCCCTAACTTTCAAGTTTGCAAGGAATTCTCTGTATTTGACAAAGTAGTCCAGATACATAAAATTATATAATTATAAAGTGTGATTGTACTGCTGGTAGGCAGCTGTGAAGGGTAAGCTATGCAAAATATCTACAATCACTCTCAGTTTTGTGACAATTTTTTCATGAGAAGCTTAATGTGTACTGTAAGGTTGGAGGACTTCTCACACTGATGCTCTAATGATAGATGTGATTTTTGACCAATTTGATTCTCAAAATTTGTTGCTTGTTGAAAGTGATTCATGATGAACTCACAGCTTTGGAGGTGCAAATTGCCACCAACCGCAGAAGACTTGGCTGCTTTGTACTGTTACAGCTTATTCTTTAAAATTCATTTCAACACAGTCTTAAGTCTACTACAGCACATGTTTTGGCTTGAACACATCAAAGAAGCAGCAGTGATTTTCACTTCTCTGTTGAAATACATAGGTTGTTTTAAAAACATGAGCATTATCTCTATGCTGTTCATAGAATTCTCATTAGAAAATTGTAGCCATCCTTCTTATGATGAGCTCTCCTCAGTATAAGCTTGAAACCTCTCCATTTTAAGTTTTATACATCTTGGCAAGAAAAGATATACTGGAGTGTTCTTCATATTCTGAGTAACTTAATATGCTATAATTTTCAATTATGCTCCTGACTAAATTCTGAACTGTAGGATATGGCATGTTTTCCATTGTAGCACATTATGCACTGAGAAGCAAGTTTCATTATGCTCCATTACACCTTTTTGCTTTGAAAGTTATTGTACTGCTACAAGTCTGGCAAACCTGCAGTAGCTGCTAGAAAATTCCTTTGAGACTTTTCATTCAAGTTTTATAGAGTTCTGTAACTAGGTCATTTGTCTGAGGGTTAAAAAACAGAACAAGTTAAAAAAAAGAAGTCAGGTGTATATGAAATCCAAACAGAGATGAGGACTTTTCATTTAATTATTTGTGAAACTGGGATTGTCATCCTTGTCTGAACTCTCAAACTTCCATGAAAGAAAGCAATGGCAGAAAGGTCATGAATGGCTGTCACTAAGATTTCAGGGAGACTGAGTTGGAATGTAGGTTATTCAGGTCTTGGAAGATTCCTCGCACAAGAGAATAATGACAGAGCTGAAGCTCTTTTTCTGTCTCTACCTTTATACTGTGCAGTTTTGATAGAGGATACTTTGTCAAATTCAGTGGTTTGGAAGATAATATGTAGAGGAGCAGATCTAGGAATGCTCAGAGAGCTTGTCTCCTTGTGACATTCATCTGCCTTGGGAGCTGCATTTCTCAACCTGTAGGGCTGTTGACCTCAGGGATGAAGCAAGTAAAAGCAGGAGAGATTTCTTTCTTGGTGCTAAAATGAAGCTTTGAAATGCATTAGCAGAAAGAAGCAAGCAACTCTCATTACATAGTTTATCGTCTCGCTTTTGCTAAAGAGAGTTAAAAAAAAAAAGAAAAATGAAGAAAATGGGAAGGAATGAAGTAAAAGTAGATTTTTTTTTTAATGAACAAAATGGTCTGAAGGAAACAGAGCCAAATTAATTAAGTTACCATTCTAGTCTTGAATTATTTCTTGCAAAGTACTTTTAAAACATCTGCTGAAGCTAATGTGACAGTGGCATTGGTTTGTTAATGACCATGCAACTTGCATGCTGCTTCATTGCAATGAAGGTTGTCATCACACCAGACGAAAGATAGCTGCAAAACCTTTCCACCTGCAAACGTGTGTATTTCACAAAGATGATTACATGACCTATCCCCTTCGTCTTTTCTTTTAATTAAAAGAAGTGCTCTTCAACATTTATGTGAAGAGCATATATGTGAAAGGTCTGAGTAGTTTGGCTTAAATCTTATACTGTCAGTTGCATGACCATATCTCACCAGCAACAGTGTTTTTGTTGCAGTCCCTGCTTGTAACAGGACAGTTTTTTTTTAGTATCAGTCTGAAGTACTTGGGGATAGCTGTGAAAGAATCAAGAGGCTTGCTAGGGATAGGCAAAGGAGGCTAAAGGAATTGGGTAGAACTTATTTTCAAGGCATGGAGTTGTTTACGATTTATTTTTGTAAAAACCTTACTGACAGCCTCAGAATCTAACAAGAATAGGCATTTTGTTGTCAAGTCTCTCAAGATTTCTCACACTTGAACTTGGCAGTGGGAAGACTTACTGCATTTATGGATATGCCTTTGATAACTTCATGATCAGGGGGAGTTTTGGAGGGTAGAATAAAATTATAAACCTGTAAACCTCAGAAAGACTTAATATACTGTTTGCACAAAACCACTAATAATGCACTTATGGAAAGAAAACTGTATAAACTAGCACTGGCACATGTAGCCATCTGTTGGAGCAGGAGGCTGATATGGAAAGGGGATTGAAAATATTTTTTTAATCTTTATTTTTAAATCCTGTTCATATGGTTACAGAGGAGGATAGACAACAGATACAAGTGGGTAACTAAGTGAAAGGGTATAAAAACCACCTGTCACAATTTCTTGGGAGAGTGTTTGTGTTCAGACACTTTCTCCATCGCCTTTCTGGTTACCAAGGCATCCTAGGCTCGTGCCTGGCACTGGAAGCTGCCTCTCCCACACTGACACCTCTGCTGATCCTCAACCGTGCCCCCCGTTTGGTTCATTGGAGGAATGACCCCCCTACTTTTGGATGCAGCAAGTTTGGACCCAGGTTAGTGGAAGCAGCAGCCTGGTTGCAATTTCAGGGAAGGCTTGCATGGCATATTGCATTGCATACCACTGTGACAAATGTGAACACTGTGCAAGTAAAAGGAAGAATTTATTTGCCAGGCTTTATTACTAACACAGTTACTGTATTTTGGGGCATCAGTACAGAAATAGAGCAAAATGCCCCTTTAGATCAGCTCCGTTGAGTTTCTGTCTCTTTTCATGAACATTAGAGGCTGTCAGGACTTCAGTGTGACCTTTATCTGAGACCCTGTCCTTAGGTGACTCCTCCTGACGTCTCTTGTCACAGAACAGACTTTTGCTTTGAGGACATATGTAGGCTTTTATAGACCTAAAATCTAATCCAGACTCTTGAAAACTGGACCTTTTTTCTCTGCTTTAATGGATTGGAAGCTCACTTTTCTGAAGTTAGACTGTGCTATGAACAGAAAAAAAAATTAGAAATGCTCAGCTTCTCCTTGTTGAGGGCACCTAAACTCATTTTCAATAATTCCTAATTTCAGGATTGTACTTGATTCAGAAATGATGCTAATATTTAGGTGTCGAGTTAGCAGAATAAATATGTACTGTACTGCAGCTCTTGGTGTGTTGGTGGTGAAATGAAAGAATTGTGTAACCAGTTTTGATTCCTAGTATAAAATGTTATTTTCTTTGATGCAGGTAAAAATGTTTTCAGATTTTTATGCAACTGGGATTCCTATCCCAGGTCTGATCAGTTGGTCTTTCTGTGAGATTGACTTTTTTTCTTACTTGGCAATTCAGCACAGACATTTAATCAGCTCATTGAGTTCAGTGTTTCAGACAAACACAGAGAATTAATGTCAGAGCTTCTAGTTCAAAAATTCTCCCATCTGGCACTTCAGTGACCTTTTTATATTCGCCTTCTTCCATATGACAATGACAGTTGGTTTAACATCAGCTTTGACTATGGAAATAAAACGTCCATTTTGGGCGAGTGCCTTTGAGTTGGGCTGTGGGAGGTGTATGAGTAAGTTTGTGACAGGTACAGCAAGGAGCATCCTATATCCCCAGATATCATTTCCAGTCTCTGAGCTCAGTTTTCAGTTGCATTTTCTAGCTCTTAGCTAGCATTGCTAGCAATCTCTGTAGCCAATTAAAGTTAAATAAATATTACCCAAGAATATGAATTATAGTTCTGGGACACAGAGGCCATCGGGAGAGGAAAAGAAATGTCTTATTTTA